>JABUQX010115036.1:0-13397 GCA_015478945.1 Trachelipus rathkii
TATTATATTAATAATATATAATTTATATTTGGGTTCTAAAATCATATATTTAATCATATATATAATTTATAATTAAATAGGATATATTTTATGTTATATAATATGGGGGTAGGGGGATATTTATTATCAAGGTATAAACAGTATAACTATAGTATATATATATTATCGGGTGGGGTAGTAGTTCTGGTGAGCTAAATATAATGAATAGAGGTGATATAGAATATATTATCTATATATATTATACTTAGTAATATGTTAGTAACATTATAAGTTACTAATATATATTATACTATATATAATAATATATATATAATATATATATATATATCATATTATATAATAATATAATATATATATATATATAATATAGTATAATTACGAGTATATATATATATAATGGGTACTTACAAGGTTATTTTATTGGAACATTTTTTTCTTTTGGATTCTTCGGAACCGTCTTCGAAGTTATGGAACGCACCGAAGGCACTGTAGTTACTTATTTGAATCCTTATTTATTAATTATATATTTGAATAAATAAATGTCTGATATTGAATGCTTAATTGGCAAGCTATGTTAGATCAAAATTAAATTTGTGGAAAAAACTTTGAGTAAGGTCATTTAAGGACCCACTAATTATATTATTACTGATCCTCATTCCATAGAAAATCTTGAACCTATTAAAAAGTAGGTTGAGAAAATATTTCTGGTTTGTTTGGTTGAGAGCAAGCACTTAAATAACTTTTATTTGTTTTTATTTCAGTTTTTATATTATTTGTTTTATTTGGTAAATAAGAATTTAATTCTCTTCTTTCTTTTCAATCTGTTATACATCATCATTAGTTGTGGTTTTTTTTCCAACTTTTTCTTCGTGAATTGTATTGAGAGCTCACATATCATTTATCGATATTTACACAGAAATTGGTGAGCGCTAGCCATGTGTGTTACTAGTTCTTATTTAAGTGCTTCTAGAATGATCTTCCAATTGTTAGTCGTTGTGGGAAGCGCTTGAGAATTGTTATTGCTTGTATAAAACAACAGGGTAAAAAGAGGCAAAGTTTTAGATCAGTCTCATTTATAATTGTTCATTACTATTTCTTTCTTCATTTTCGTCATAACCATTTCTAACCGCATGGTCCCATCTTGATTTCTTCATTAAGTTGTTAACATGTTAATTCTGGGCTTCACTTCTCAAAGTTTTACTTTCCAGGGTATTGTATATAGCTTGAAGGTGATTCAGCTTTTTCTGTTTTATTCAGATATTTATAATTTTTAATTCTAGAGGGATTGTTAAATACAGAAAGATGTTGGTATTCTGTTTGTTTGGAAGAATGTGTTTTGATTAAATCAGTGAATTAGGTATTTGATTAGACTAATTATTATGAGACAAACTAGAAAGTAATCACAGAAATACCTGAAACAATTGTTAGGTCTTTGTATCTTGTTTGGACAGCTAAATCGTTGGAAATTCGAGATTAACTCTAATAAAATAAAAATCGTACGTTCCTTAACACTGGTAAAAAAATTTTTGAGAACAGACGCGACATGTTTTTTTTTCGTCTCTATTGTTTTTTTACTATTCTAAACGCACTTTCAACGTGACTTGTGACTTCTCCTTTTTAGCGCAGATGCATAGTTTTAGTTTGAGAATGTGTTGAAACAGGGCTCAAAGTAAGAGGATACTTGACCATGATGAACTAGGCAATATGAATTTGAGGAGTTCCTTCTTGCTGACGAAAGAAGTTGAAATGCTGCTGTTTCCTGTGGCCTTAGTTACTTCTGAATCTGATGACAAAGTATTCAAAAGAGTTCCAATTTGCATTAAATTTTCATTACCGATTTTGATTAATTTGAAATTTGAAAAGAACCAATAGCTTTGTAGGTGCTTACATAAATTTTCATCTGAGACAATTTCACGCAAAAATTTATAAATGCACATAAATTTCACCATCTTCGAATTTCTTATAAGTAAAAATATCTTACACATAAATGGTTCACATATCTTTAATACAATAAAAAAGAGAAAAATCCCTTTAAGATTCTTAAAGTTAGTATTATTCCAAAAGCAAAGAATTGATACAAGTTTTTCTTCTGCTTAAGTTAAGAAAGTTTATAAGAATAATGTGCTTTTACCTGTGATGTGGCAACATTACTACTGAATAGATGTTTTTACAATTAAGCTAATAATGTAACAACATTGATAGCGAATATATGTTTTCTACCTATAATGTGACAATATTGCTACTGAATATACGTTTTAACAATTTTATTAATAAAATGGCAACATTGCTACTGAACATATGTTCTTTTTACCTATAATGTCGCAATATTGCTGTTGAATGTTTTTACAAATTTTTTTTATATTTGCTAGCAATCTTAATATAATTATATATAGGTATATACTATGAGTATCTAATATATATATATTGTAGGTATCTTATATATATATAGTATATATATATATATATACTATGTATATATTATATAATATATATATTGTATACTAGGGTATTATATATATATATATATATAGTAAATAATATATATATATATAGTATATATACGTATATATTGAAATAGTAGTAATGAGGGGAAAAAATTGCCGAAGACTATTTAAAGAAGTTTATTTCAAGCGAAAGTTAGATAAATAGGTATTAAATGTACAAAATCTTGGTAGCAAGTAATAAAATTTCATAATTTCAACTCCCAAATATTATAATAATTGAAATAAAACGGAGGTGATACAAATAAAAATAAAAACTTAGAAACGAATCAATTTCATATAAAATTTGCATATAATAATAATAATTAGGAAACTTTTCACACTTTTCAAAAGTGTTTCCCATTAAATATTATATTTATTTCAAGTTCCTAAAGGGCAAGCATCCTAATATTGGGAATTTTTGGGACCATTTTAGCCCCCACCTAATAAAATGGACCATAAAATTTCTTATTTTCAGACAATTTTGATGGAGAAAATAGCAAAACCGCAGCCTTTTTTTTTACCTCTAGAACGACACTTTCAGGTGTTTTTCTGTGTGGTAGTCATTGTTGATCGGCGTTTCGAAAATTTTAAACGCTAATTTTTTTAGATATTTTTTTCGTATCAACTTCTATACTTTTTTCGAAATGACTTAAACTTGGAATATTATACTAGATGGGTCTATTACGCACAAATTGGACATGATTTTTTTTGATTTTTTGGTAAATTGTGCTCAGCAATTTCCTGTTTCAACCTACTTTTTTTTTTTTTTATTTGATTGAACTTCTCGATGAAAAATCAAAAAAAACTAACATTTGTATTTTGTGTGCGTATAATAGAGCCATCTATGTATATTTCAGTTGAAGTATTTTCGAAAAAAAATTGTAGAAGTTGTAGACGAGAAAAACAAAAAAGAAACCCACACTCAAAAATTTGGGTTCTGAAAAAATGAAACGCCGAAACAATAAATTACTAACAACAGAAAAACACCTGAAATGACGTTCTAGAGGTGAAAAAAAGGGCTGCGGTTTGCTTTTTTTCAATCCATATTTTAAATTAAGCATTTTATGTGCCCATTTTTGCTTATTACGTGGTGTGGACTATACAATCTGAAGTTGATATAGGCTAAGATAAGCACTAAATTAACAAAATGTACAAAAAAGATCAGGGAATAAATAAATTATTAGCTAACTGTTATACATTTTCATCGGCTAAAAGAATTTTTCTTAGCATGTATTGAAATTTATCAGTTGTCGTACAGTTCTTAAGTCTGAAATAATATTTTGTTATCTGGTGTGCGGCTTATAGGGAAATAGGCGATGAGGAAACCAGGAGGTTAGAGGGAGAGTGCTGAGAGAGGTAGTGGCTTGTCTTTAGGCTTTATTGCTGGCAAGTTATGCAAATTGTGTCTTTTTTCGACCGGGGAGTTTGCTGTGATAGGATTATAATTATTATTATTTATATATATTAGGTGTTATATATAATTATATATATAATATATATGTATATATTTATATAGGTATATATAGGTATATAGTATATATATTAATATATATTATTTACGTGTATATATAATATATATATATCATTTAGTATATTCATGTATAGTCTATATATATAAGGTAAGTGAGTGAGTAGTAGGAGGGTCCATATGGACAAGCAGCCTCTTTACCTTCATATATACCTTGAGCCTTTTTGTACTCTGGTTACTGCCTCTTCACCGTTTCTTAAATTTGGCATAACGGCATTTTTGAGGCCGCGACCATTCATATATAGGTACGGCTGAATTGAACCCTTTTGGTGCGGCATATTGAGCTTTTTGGTGCCTTGAACTATTGGACTTTTCCTTGGGCGGCACTTTAGATTATATTTACTTTTACAACTTAATTTTTTTGGGCCTTTATTCTTTGGGTTATGGGCCTGGAATGAACCTGTTTTGGGCTAGACGCTTATTGGGCGCTAGTTATTGCACTTTTGGGCGCTAGAGACAGCTTTTTTCGAGAACGCACAGGGAATTTTTCAGACTTCCAATCCTTTTTGTTTTCTTCCATAGGGTAATTTGGTGCCCTCGGTATTTTTATTGGCACCCGTAATTTTTGTGGCACGTGACCCATTTATTTATTTTTTCGGCTACCCTATTTATTTATTGGCTAACGTCCTTCGCAGAAGGCGTTGCGTTCGCCAAAGGTTGCGCGTAAGCGCAACTGCGTTGTAAGCCTATGCTTCCTCCCTATTTTTACGGCCGCTCCTTAATTTTTTTGACCATGGTCATTTTTTGCGCCACGGTAATTTTAAGGGTAGCTTTCCTTAGGGGCTTAGCCGCATTTTTTGATGTCTTAGGGACCTTGTTTGGGTCAATGGATATTTCGACGGGAAACCAACATTGATCTTCGCATGGGTCATTTTTGCCGCACGGGTAATTTTCGGCTACCTATATGATCTCCTATGGGTCTGTTGCGCCACGGTATGTGACGTTTATGATCTCATGGGGCAGTTTTTCGACCCACGTTAATTTTTTGGCTACGCCTTTTGGCTTCCTATGGGTCAATTTTGATAGCCCACGATATTTTTGGCAACCCTTCGAAGCGGGTTGCGCGCGGCAAACGGTTGGCGGTCACATAGCGCGTTGATAACGTATTGCCGTCGTAT
The DNA here is from genome assembly GCA_015478945.1 of Trachelipus rathkii. NCBI lineage: Eukaryota > Metazoa > Arthropoda > Malacostraca > Isopoda > Trachelipodidae > Trachelipus > Trachelipus rathkii. The sequence goes on from JABUQX010115036.1 coordinate 5,130, forward strand.
TTTTTCGCGCGCGCCGCTAATTTTTTTTCGCCCATAAGGGTTCAAGTTTTTGCCAGCGGTATTTTTGGGCTTACGCTTGATCTTCCGTGGGTGCATTTTTGGCGCCCGTTAAATTTTTTGCGTTACCCTTTGGTCGTTCATGGGTGCAATTTTGGCCGGTAAATTTTTGCCTGGACCGTTATGGTTTTCTTCCATGGGTCATTTTTGGCCCACGCGTAATTTTTGTCGCTTCCTTTAGGGAATTTAGCCGCTTTTTTTGATGTCTGTTGAAAGGCGCTTGTTGACCATGATACATTTCGGACTTGACTTGCATATACATGGGTCATATTTTGGACGCAGCGCTAACTTGATGGCTTTGACTGGTTCCACAATCACCGTAGGGAAGTATCTAGTTGATGGTTTCTATTAGTGTTCTGATGGAGTATTCTTATGAGTGGCCTTAGGTGAGTGCAGGTCGGAGTGTTCAAGTGGGTGCGCAATGAGGTGCCCAATGAGTTGCAGTTGAGTGCGCAATGAGTGCAAAGTAGAGTGCACAATAGTGCCAGTGATGTGCCACATAGTGCGAAGGCTGAGTGCGCATCTTTTTTCAAAGCCTTTTCTAGCCTTCGCCCTTGAGTACTGAATAGCCTATATGGGGTGTCTAGCGCCTAGGTTACTCAGGTAATTTGTTAGGATCGATTGGTGTCAATATTACAAATCTGCTAGATGTTCTGGTCCTACTTGATTGTTTGTAGTCTTTTTTCTATTCCATACTCTATATAGTAGGGCTTTACACTCGCCATAGACACTTACACTAGCTCATATACACTTACCTCACCACACCGCAGGTACACTTATAAGCACTTAAACTTGCCATAGGACACTTACATTTAAACATAGACACTTACACTTCACATCCCTTACACACAGATACCATTACTACTTCACTTTCACAGCACTTCGATATTATTGTGCCTCAAACTTTGATGCGCTCAACTTTGATTATTACCTACTATTGATGCTCCTATCAGCCCCATATTAATGCCTCAGCAATTGATGCGAATCACACTCTTCGCGCGTTTCTTTGATGACTCATCTTTTGATGAAGGACATCTGTTTTTGACCGACCACCTTATATTGTTGTCATTCCCCTTAGTTCATAATTGGAACACCCGGAGCGCCGCATGCTTCGCTCCGGCGTGAGATCTCTCACGAAGCCGCACGCCCAGATGTGCGACTTTGCGCGCGCCCTTCCGCGCCGCGCCGCCGCGTGGGCCCGCAGGCGCGTAATTTCCGCCAGCTGCATCGCCGCGCGTGCTCGGCGCAGGCGGCAAATATTTATCCGCGTACCAACGCTCGCGCCTGCGTGCGCCGCAGGACGGGCAATATCATCCCGCACGAATGAAAATATATATATATGATTTAGCTATATTTTTTATTTCATACTTTAACATTTTTTTTATTAAAAGCATTTTCGTCTTGAACACTCAACCTCTTTCATTAATCTATTATTTAAAACATATATTTATTAACTTATTATTTTTACTTAATACTGTTTATCTCTTAATACTTTTTACTCTTATAAATTTTTTAAAAGAATTGTTTTGAAAGAAGAAGAAAACAAATTAATTTTTTTCATATCTTTATTCTATTTGATTTGTTATTTCATTAGTTGGACGACGTGTCTGAAGGTGGGATTTCACAATTGGATTATTCATTGGCTTTTCTTGTTTATAGGAGGTTGCGCAGGACGAAGACGGACGGTTGTTACCACACGGCATGTGTTTAGTATTCATAACAAAACTTTGTGGAATTATATCTTATCGGTACATTTCTTTAAAAGTTACTAATCTAGCATATGTAAATGCTACTACACAGATGGAATCATAACAATAAGAAAGACGAATTCCAAAAGAAAAGGGTTGGGGGGGTTATCTAATTAGTCTATGGGAAAATATCCATTTATTTTATTTTTTTAAAATTTTATAATATTTTTCACTAAACAAATTTTTGTTTTTAACGGGGAAAAAAAATTTTCTAGAAAACATATCTGTTCTACAGGTAGCTTAAAGCAGTATAAGCAGTAAATAAATAATTAGTAGGTTGTATAATTAAAAATAAACACTTTTATTATTATTAATTATTTTTGTTTTTATAGGAGCAAAATTTGTTGCCTTGCCAATAGTTTGCGTTAATATTCTCAGGACAATTTTCAGACTGAGCAGTAAAGGAATTTGTTCGTGATATTGTATTCTGCTGGTTAAGGTGATTTTAACTCTCTGCTTATTTTTACTTGGTTTCACGGTGGCGTCCGACTATGCTTTCTTGGATAGTGTATTTGCAGCTTGGTTTAGAGGCTTAAGGGGATGATAAATTGTAAGGTCTGAAAAAGATTTTATTCTGGGAATATAACTTACTATAATATACCTCTTCTGAGGGGGCAGGTGTAGAGCTGAAAGGATTCTCTGTTTCTAAAGCTGCATTTAAACAAATTTGCTCTTTAACCCGCTCTCCTTGGCGCACGTAGGCGGCGCGCTCCCGACCTTCAGTCCCACGTAGGCTGGTTTCTTATCATATTCTGCTGTTAAGATTTGAGAGGTGGGAACCTTTTTCGAAAATACTAATCTAGAGTAAAAGTCTTAAGGCTTAAGGGAGTGGAGTTTATGCTCAAGAGAAGTATATAAAAGAATATGGTTTTTTTTTTTAAGATCGTTTGTTTGACAGTTTGTTGTTATATGTATTAAAAAGTGAAAGACTAGAGCTGGATAAGTAGATTTTATAGATATGTTAGTTATAATACAAAAAAGCGGCGTAGATGGACACTATTACGGAGTGTTAGGATGTGTGTGAGAGAAGTAAACAAAATTGATAAAATGAGAAAATAAAAATTAAAGTTTATTAACGCAATTAGGAGTTGAGTTATTGTAGGATATGTGGAAGCATAAAGAGCGTAAATAAGAGAATAATTACGAAAAAAGAGCAAACCACTAGAAGGATGTTTGGTCATCATTTAGGAAGGATGGATGACAGTCCACAGTTGTAGAAAAATAAGGCTAGATTAGTAAAAGTGAGAAGTAAATAAGTGTGCGGGAATCGAACCCTGACAGAGAACCGCGAAGAAAAAGTTTGTGACTGAGTCTAGTAAGGAAAATGGCGAGTTTAATTTTGGACAGAGGCAGAGAAGACAAAGTGCATAACAGAGTAAATGGCGGTGTTTTGTAGGTGGGGTATTGTTGTGCGCTTTGCTAACCAGGGGGATGAATCCAACCACACGCATTGACCGATCCCATAATCCCAGTGGAGGGTCCGCGTGACTATTACGCAGTTTCGACAGTGGATAACCTCTCTTGGGTGGATTTTCCTGTACTGTGCCAAGTTCTCCAGCTAGGGTATAAATAGGGACGGTAAGCTCAAATGAACGGAGGCTTTTTTTCGAAATTACGCTCATGTTTTTCTACTACTGGTTTCTGTTCTGCGTGCTGCCTGCGCAGCGGCTCAGTCGTCCAAATCTGAGGAATAGGAGGTAGAATACGATGATGATCAAAATCAAATAATTTAACAACATTATAATTCTATTGTTTCATATAATAAATAAACCAGCATTTTAGTAAATATTTTCAACAACATTGGATTACAAGGACAAAAATCACGACACTACAAGGTTTGTCTATTTTAACGTTTTTTCACACATTTAACCACAATCCGAAAGTTTTAAAAAATTAATTTAAACCAAAAAAAAAAAATAAATCAACGTAACGACCATTTGTAAATACAAGAACAACCTTATTATATATATATATATATATATATATATATATATATATATATATATATATATATATATATATATATATATATATATATATTATAATATATATATATATATATATAATATAAATATATATATATATATTATATATTATATATATATATATATTTAATATAATTATATATATATATATATATAAATAATAATATATAATATATAATATATATATATAATAAATATTATATATATATATATATTCTAGATCTTATATGGTCAGTAATATGCTTCTTTTCTTTCAGAAACTAATTCAGGACAGAATCTTCAATTTATTGGTCTCAGTATTTATTTTTCTTTTTAGAAAAGATTCCGGACAGAGCCTACAATTTATTGTCACAAGATGGGGATTCTGCCAATAACAGCGTGACAATTCCCGGAATTCTTTTATTATACAATGCAAAATAAAACTGAATAAACTGTATAAAATGTCTAGGGTATGATTCACAATGTAGATCTTTCCACTTTCTCAAATACGAAGCGTAGCGAAATCTACGAAGTCTTCTGATTCCAAAATTATTTCTGAGCCGCAGATGGACTCCTCAAATATCAATGATCAATTACTCTCAGTAAGTAAATTCCTTCCAATAAATAATGGTTCCTTAATCCAGATGAAAGTCGTTCTCAATGTTACTAGACCTCTCCTTCAAAAAGGTAATAGTTCCAATAAGTCCTCTCGAAAAGTTGTAATAACTTTCCTTCAAATGTTCTATATAAATCTCTCTTGATTGTTATCTAAAATCTCCTTACGCAAAATTTTCTTCTGACTAATTACTAGACTTTCTAATCCTTGTCCAGAGAACTATATTCTTTTGTAATCTTCTAATTCAAATGATAAATATCAATCTTAATCCTTCTCACTGCCTTAGTAGTGCTGGAAACGAAATTAGAACTTCTTCAATTGATAAATAATCCAGCAAAATTAATAGAAAGCCTTCGATTTAAAAAAGTGGGGGGTAATATTCAGTTTACCGATGAGATTCTCAAAAAAATAAGTAGAACCAAAATTATGGAACTTTGAAAACCAATTATATAATCGAGACTGGAACCCGGTAATAACTATTTTAATTCTATTTATGACTTTCCTTCGTATCCAAGATGCTGAGTGTAAAGTTATTTTATGAATCTTTTTTCCCATAAGACAATTTTATTTTCCAAATTAAAATTGTTCTTAAAAATTATTTTAAAATAAAAATCTTAATTAAATCTTTTTCAAATAAAAGTTGTATTTTAAATCTATCACTTTTGTAAATAAATATTTCTTCCAATCCTTTCAAATATAAATAATAAATTTGTCCGCTTTGACGTGTGAAGCTCATAATTTTATCTCCCATATTCCTAATAGCATAACACACGCCCCCATTAAGAAAGAAAACTGGGGCTTTTCTTTTAACAAAACACTGAGCTTCACATCCCAATCCTCGTCAGGTAATCTCAAATCTTCGGTGGATGTTTTCCGATTCAAGAGTATTTCCTTCAAAGGTGTTTCTTTTCCTTCTGCTACAGCCTTATTCTTTTCTTCTAGTACAACTTTTCCAGCAATCTTTCTTTTCCTTTTACCTCTCTTTTCAACTAGGTGTTTCAGTATCCCTTTCTTTTTAACTTTCCCAAGATTCAAATATTCTTTAACCTTTGACTCATCTAAGGACTTATCTTTAGATACTTCCATCGATTCATTTTTAGTTTCATTAGCTGGATCAATTATTAAATCTACAACTGATGTATCCATCACTTCAGACTCCTTTACTGATTCATCACTTCTTGAAACTTTTTCTAATGAACTAGTATTCCAACTCGGAGAATGTGCAGAATTGAGACTTTGGATCTTTCCCAAAATTAATTTTACAATAACAGATGTAACATTCCGACTCAAGAAGTCTTCTCTCTTCTGATCACTGTCTCCAACTAACTTTTCATATAAGCCTTGATAATGAAGTTTCTCCTTTCCTAGTTTCTTTATAGCAGATCTGAGATACTGAACTTCATTTTCCGCTGAAATAAATTTCTCTCTCATAATCTGCTGAATGGAGACGAACTCTGATTCACATTTTCGTTTTTCAGCCGCGGCAACATTTTCGGCGGCGCATCGAGTTGCTATAACTTCATTCCTGACTTCATCTAATTCAATTTGGAGATTGTGTAATTCGTTCTTGAGCTTTACTATCTCAGAAATGTGGCCTGAATTTTCTTCGCATTTAGAAGCAAATTCTCCATAAAGTCTCCTAAGTTGTTCCTGAGTATGACTTAAATCTGCCGAATGAATTTCTGACTTTTCAAGCTCTTGAATTCGACGCTCAAATTCTATTACTTTTCTTGAAAAGTAATCAGTCTCTGACATTGTCGACTTTTTGTCGTTTTCCAATGTTTTTAATCTCTCTTTTGTCTCCCTCTTCTTATCCTCATCTATCTTGACCCCAATCTTAATATCACTGACGCTCTCCAAAGGTACGCAGTTCCTTAAGACGATCGTGTCCTCTTCCAAATCTAATTATTCTTTCTCGCGCCCTTCAAAATCCACTACTCCTACGCACGCGATGTGTAAAATATCCGGCGTTTCTTTGTCCCTTTTATTGTATATATCAACGGAATGTTCTAATACAACGTCGGGTTGTGTAGTTCCTTCCGACCGTGAGTTCATTGATTCTCCCGCGCATGACACTATCGCTTGACTGTCGAGGTGCGCCGTCATGTCACAGAGAACTTCGGCTTCTTCCTCCAGAGAACTATCCATTGCCCTCGCGCGCGATACCATCTCACTAGGTGCAGGATCCTCTGCATTCCTTGCCCCGGGAATATTCCCTATTATCAAATCATATATGGCATCGTCCAGGGCATGGCTTCCACACGACCCCGTCATAATATGGCGTTAAACGACGTCGATATAAACAACGGGTGCATCTCTGCATGGTATTGTCGATCATCCAGCATCCCGTTTTCCTCCTCCCAAGTTCTCTGGTCTGCCGACGTATACTTTCTTTTAACAATGAGGAGTCAACAGCCGGTGTCCTCAATCATTTGCTGCTATACACCATTAATCATTTCCGTCGACCAACGGGCCATCATTGAATTTCACGATGTTAAGGTCCTTACCATTATCATCCTTTAAATACATGCGAACTCTGACGAACCAGGAATCATTCTGCATGCCTAAAGCAATCACGTTGTTGTCGTTCACGTGTTTCATGAGGTCAAAATCTTTATTGGCACTAATATTTCCATGAGTCGCTGTAGATACCAAGGCGGACTTCTTTAGTCCCACTGTTTAACTTCAGTTGTTATGGCAGCAGCTACCCTTTTGGGTCCTTCTTCTCCAATTGTTGTTGACGGTTTGTTTGTTTATAGTTTCCTGTATTGTCCGTCCTCTCCTATAGGGGCAATGTAATTTTTACAAATCAAATGCCTTGTGCCCTTTCTTCCCACACTTGAAACAAGTGGACTGATATTTGGGTCTATCGGTACCTTTAAGACTTTCGATGGTATCTTTCTTCTCTTCCTTAGAGGGGTCTTCTCTACTACTCATTGATGTCAAATTTTTGTTGTGGGCCAGGAGATAGTTCTCCGCCTCTTGAGCAATGACATCTAATTTATTAACCTTCCTTTCCCGTAAAAATGTTGCCAGTTCTTTCGGGCAAGTGTTAAGAAACTGCTCAGCTACTATCAGATTGATGATATCATTAAAATCCTTATTTATCTCCGCCAGATCTGTCCATTTCATGACGTAGTTCTTTAGCCTATCTATGAATTGTATGGGTCTTTCATCATTATATGCTTTCGCACTCCTAAATTTTATTCGATAGCCATCCTCCGTCAAATTGTAGCACAGTAGAAGGGCATTCTTCAATTTATCGTAGTCTTTCGAATCTTCTTTAGGAATGCGGGAATATGCAAGTAAGGCTTTCCCTGTTAACAAGGCGCTAAGGTGAGATGCCCAATTCCTTTTGTCCCATTCATTAATCTCCGCAAATCTTTCGAAGCGTTCGAGGTAGCAGTCTATTTCATCTCTGTTGTCTGCAAAGGGAGGGAGCTTAGGCACTCTTGCCTTAACATCGTTATTGTTTGCAGCTTGTTGTTGATTATTATTGCCTGCTTGCAATTCCATTCTCCTGAGCTCTAGCTCGTGCTCTCTTTGTCTTTCTGCTGCTTCTCTTTGTCTTTCTTCTCTTGCAGCTTCTCTTTCTGCTGCTTCTCTGTCAGCTTCCCTCTGTCTCTCTTCTCTTGCAGCTTCTCTTTCTGCTGTTTCTCTGTCAGCTTCCCTCTGTCTCTCTTCTGCTTCTTTCTGTCTCTCAGCTGCTTCTTTTTCGGCTTCTCTGCCTAGGGAACGTGAGTGTCGAAGTAATTAGTTCGGACCCTGGCGAAAAAAGGCCGGGCTTGTGGCGATATTCGTAGCTAGCATGCCTAGGAGCTCCAGAGCACACCAGTCTTTATAGGAGGCCATGACGGTTACTGGATCAAGAGCTATGAGCCTC
>JABUQX010115037.1:0-15617 GCA_015478945.1 Trachelipus rathkii
ATATATATAACTTATACATATATATATATATATATAAATATATATAACTCATATTTAAATATATATATATATATATCTATATATATATATATATATATATATATATATATTAATATATATATATATATATATATATATATATATATATATATATATATATATATATACCGCCATAGTGGGTGTATGCTATGCTGATATTAATAATATATGCATAATATATGTAATAATAATGTAATATATATAATAATATGTATGTAATAATATATGTAATAATATGTATAATAATAATAATAATAATATATATATATATAATAATATAATAATAATAATAATAATAATATCATCATAATATAACAATATACATAATATATATATATATATATGTTTATGTATATAATATATGTAAAGTACTATTTATAAATAACCAACAACAATATATGTAATATGTATATGTAATATATATATATATCAACCAATAGTAATAGTAGCATATGGCATCAATATGTATAATGTCAATAACATATATAACAACGCCAGCCAGCCCATGTATGGCATGCAATCGCAGCTCCATGCCCAGTAACCAACACCCATGTATGGCAGCCTTAATAATGTCAGCCAGCCAGCCGCTGTATAGCTATTGCCAACAATGTATGCTAATAGCAGTGTACACCCAGCCAATATGTAATAATATATATCTTCTTCAGCTATATACCCCAGGAATTAATATATATAGTATGTAATATAATATAACAATAATACCAATAATAACTCCAATATAATAATATATGTAATAATAATAATAACCATATATAACAATAATAATAATGTAATAATATATAATTTGTAAATATGTAATATGTAAGTAATATTTGTGGATATATATATATGTAATAATATAAATATATATATATAATAACATAATAATATAATATATATAACCAGAACAACAGAAACACGTTATTTGCATCTCATGTATATAATGTATATAATAATAATAATAATAATAATAATAACAATAATAATAATATATGTATAATAATAATAATATGTAGTAATAATAATAATATGTAATAATACATATGTATCTATAATAATAATAATAATACATATAATAATAATAATAATAATATATATAATAATAATATATATATATATATATATATATAATAATATGTATATCATATGTATATATGTATAATAACAGTAATAATAATAATATCAATTAGTAGTGATAAAAACTATGTATATCATATATAGTAATATTATAGTAATATGTTAGCATAATATATTAGCATAATATATGGCATAACAATAATATATATGTAACAATATATATTTTCTTTTATAGTAATAAGCAATAATAATATTAATATGTATTAATGTATATATAATAATACAATAATATATAATGTACAATAATAATAATATGTGTAATAATATAATAACAATAATAATATGTATATATGCACCTATAATATAATAACTAGCGTAATATATATGTAATAATAATAAATAATATGTAATATAATATGGACATAATATGTATGTTTATATATATGTATTTATGTATGTATATATAATATGTATATGTATCTTTCTTTCTCTTTCTTAATATTTCTTCTAATTGTTCTACATATAACTTTGGCAACAATAATATATATATGTATATGTATAATAATAATAATAATAAGCAATAATATATATATAAATAATATATAAAAATAATAATAATAATATAATAATATATATATAATATATATAATAACCTAATATATATATATATATATATAATATATGTAATATACATATTTAAATATCCTTAATATATGCTCAATATATATGTATATATATATATTGGGGTGTACCGGACTGATTTTTGGTTCCGGCCGTGAAGCTCGGGTTAATCGAATCCTAAAAGGTTTCATTGTGAGGACCGTTTTCTACACGGGCTCAGCTGGCTATGGGGAAGTGTAAAGCTCCATATATTTCAGTATAAAGGAGTAATATGTATACAATAGCAATAGCTATATATATGCCATGTATATATAATATACATACCTTCTTTCTTTACATATGTATATATATAATATATATATGTATAATATGGTTTTTCTTTCTATATACTATACTGTATATATATATATAATAATAATATACTTGTATTTATATAATAATAATAATATGTATATATATATGTATATGTATATACTTCTTTATATATACTATATATAATATATGTATATATATATATATATATATATATATATATATATATGTTATATATATCTATATATTATGTATATGTATGTAATAATATATATATATAATAATATATATATATATATATATAATATATATATATAATAATATAATATATGTATATAATATATGTATAATAATATATATATATATATATATATATAATAATAATATGTATGTAACTAATATTAATATATATATACATATATATATATATATATATATATATATTTAATATAATAATATATAATATATATATATAATATATATATAATATCATATACTATATATATAATCTCTTATATATATATATATATACTGCTGCTCTTTATATATATATATATATATATATATATTTAAGCAGATTTTGAGTAAAGATTTTATTCATTATATAATTACAATTTGTCATAATAATAACCTCAAAAAATTACGTTTTAAAATGCCATCATTTCGTAAAAAGGTTTTTATTATCTATCAGCAAATGTTACCAAATTTAATAGAGTGCAAAATATACTACAAAAAATTAAAACTAGGTAGTTCATTAAAAACATTTAATACAAAGCCACTTAAAATCATATTGAAAATCATCACCGTAGAGAATACCTGTAAGTCAAAAATTTGGATAGTATAAGGGAGAATCCTCTATTTTTTAGAAAACTGGACACCCCAAAATAGCGAAAGATCGAAGACGTTAAACAAGTGAGTCTTGAGGAAAATTTCTTTCACCCAAAAATATGCCTTATCTATGACCCCAAATCACAGGCAATTCTTCAGAAAATAATAAATTTTATTGCAATGAGTAACCAGCCATTCACAATCACTGTAGAGCAGGGACTCATAGAACTTGTTGCCCATATTAAACCAAAAAATCTTATTTACAGTAGAAAATATTATTTTGTAGAGAGATGATGCTACCATCTTCTTACAGTAAATTAAGGTCAGCATTATTCTAGAAGTTATCTAAGGCAGATCAAATATTATTTACAACAGATATATGGATAGCTAAATATTCAAACAAGTCATTTATTTCTTTAACCTTTCACTGGCTTACGAGCCAATTTGAATATTGGAGCTATGTATTTCCATTGCAATAAATATATATATATATATATATATATATATGACGCTGAAGAGCAACCATTAAAATTCAATTATGTGTAATATGTAATAATAATATGTATATATGTATAAAATAACTAACATATATATATATATATATATATATATATATAGCATATAATAACCATAACCATATATATCTTCAGCTGCTGTATATATCAGCTAATAATAATAATAATAATATGTATATATATATGTTATGTATATCTTAACCATATAAAATAATATGTATAATATAATATAATAACAATAATAGCAATAATAATAATAATAATAGCTCAACAAACTCAACCAATAATAATAATAATAATACCAATAATAATAATAATAATATGTACAACAAAAACATTAACATTTAAGTTGGTGCATATAAGGGTGATTCAAAACCTCTGCGACAAACTCGGAGGGGCTGATAGAGCAAACGATAAGGAACATTTATTGTTAAATAAGATATGTTGTATGACGATTCGTTTCAAAGTTACAAATGATGTAAGATAAACCACTAGATGTTGTTTGACGCGTCGTTACTTCGTTACCAAAGATTTCGGGTATTCTAATGTTATGTATGTGTGGGTGCGTACATCTGTGTACACCGAGGGTTGATAGAGGTTACAATAAGAATATTTTGTTAAACAACGTATGTGTTTTGACGCGAGGTTGTAAACCAAACAATGGTAGCTTGGTATGAAATCATTTTATTAGGGGAAAATTACAGGAGGTGTTCAAAGTGTCTGCCCTGTATCTGATTACATTTGTTGCATCGCCGTGCCATTGCCTGGCGGACTCTACCGAACATGCCCTCACTATGTCTGATTTGATCAAACGCAGTGAATATTCGCTGAATCAGTTCCTCTCTTGTGTTGACTGGAATGTCCACAACATTCTTCACATGCCCCTAAAGAAAATAATCTAGGGGCATGAGGTCGGGCGATATTGCAGGCCACGCAACAGGTCCCCCCTCTCCCTCTCCATTTGTCAGTGTAGACTCTGTTCAGATGCGCACGTAATTGGTGGCTGAAGTGCCCTGGAGCTCCATCATGTTGGAACCACATGTCTCTTCAGGTCGCAAGTAGTATATCGTCCATGAGCTGCGGAAGCGTGTTCTAGAGTAATTTCAGGTACGCAGGTCCATCCAGACTGTGTGAAATGATGACAGGTCCAAGCAGATAACTCAAAAGAATTCCACTCCAGATGTTTACGGTAAATTTCGCCTGGTGAACTCTGATGAACATTACGTGGGGATTGTCCTCGTCCATATTTGGCTGTTTCTGCTGTTGAGTAGCCATCATGTGTGAAGCACGCCTCATCGGTAAACAAGACATGTGCAGGAAAGGCAGGATTATCGATGCTATGTTGCAGAAACCACGGGGTGAGAAGTCGTTTGGCCCAAGTCCTTGTACTTTCTGTAGGTGGTATGTATGGAGTGTTTGCTTTTGCAAGACCCGAACCACAGACGATTGATTTGAACCCATGGCATGGGCAATGGCGCGTGTGCTAGTCGACGGGTCGTTGGCGACTCTCTCAAGCACCTCTTCTTCAAACGCCGGAGTCCTCGTATTACGCGGTTTTCTACCAATTTACCGTGGATGAAGGGTCCCATTATCTTGAAGGCGCTGATGAAGGCGAGCAAACATTGTCTGGTGGGGGTGATTTCTGTCTGGAAACCGTTCCCGGTACATAAGGTGCGCTCTTCTTCGTCCATTTCCGTTCGCCGCACCGTATCACATTATCATGTCTGTTAACTCGGGAAGAGTGTAGTGATTCATTCGTAATCGATGCCTACACTATACTGAATCAACGATGAATTGGGCTAGGTGAAGGTATTGCCACGTGTTTCCGAAGGACATTAAGCGCACACGTACGCATGCACAAACACATTAAGGGTGAGTCACTAAATCTTTTTGGTAACATACGATGCATCGCACAATATGAAGCTAGTGTTTTGCATCATCCGTAGCTTTGAGAACCACGGGCGATCATACAACCGTAGTATGCATATTACAAGCATAAGGGACGTCCCCCTATATGTATATATGTAATAATATATGTAATAATAATATGTATATTATATATATATATAATATAATATGTCTTCTTATTGTACTTAATATAATACATAAACATAATAATAACCAATATATAACAACCAATATAACCATATAAATAAATAATATGTATACTGTATAATATACATATATATCTTGTAATAATAATATGTATATATGTAACAAAATAATGCTACTTTCTAATAATATGCTATGCTGCTCAATATGCCATAATATATATGCTGCACAACAACCCAGCCTTAGCCTTAGCCTTAACCCTTTCCAAATCCCTCGCCAAAATACGATGCCATATATGTATATATATATAATATATAACTTATATGCTCTTAACATATATATATATATATATATATATGTATATATATCTATATATATATATATATATAAATATGTATATATAATTTTTGGATTAAATTTGAATTTAATGAGTATCTTATTATCCTAAATTTTGAGGTATTTACTTTACTTATTTCAAATAGGTATTTGTGCACTTTCATGTATGAATACTACACAGGGCTACCATTATATTTTGTTAAAAATTATGGGGCTATGGGTTATTTAATAAATATCCCTTAGCAAATTTTTAATTATCAAGAATTACATTAGTAATTTAGGTTCCTTCCGGAATTTTTAAAAATTCCGGCCGCACCGGAATCCCGTAACTTTCTAATATATATATATATATATATATATATATATATATATATATATATATATATATATATATATATATATACTGCTCATATACTGCTAATAATATATATATATATATATATATATATATATATATATACTTATATATACTATATATCACTAACACCTTCTTTAGAGCTTCCCTATTTATCCTATAACAATGTTTTTGTATATATATGTAGCATACTAATAGCAATATATATATAATAACATGTATATGTAATGTAATATAACCTTAATAATGACAACTTATGCTATATGCTATATAATAACCTTATATGTATATACATATATATGTATATATATATATAATTTAATGTAATATATATATATATATATAATAATAATAATAATAATAATAATAATATATATATGTATATATATATATATATATATTTAATGTATATAATAATAATAATAATAATATATACTAATAATATATAATAATATTTACTTAATATAATAATAATAATATATATATATATATATATATATATATCTCTTGTGACCCATAATAATATTATATATCATAATAATATGTATAATAATAATATAATAATAACTAATAATAATAATATCAATAATAATATTGTACTTCTGTAATAATAATAATAATAATAATAATAATAATATAATAATAATAATAATATATATATATATAATAATAATAATAATAATAATAACCAATAACCAATAACAATTGCTATTTATGTTGTATATGTTTGTATGTATATGTATATATATATATAATATATGTAATAATGTATATATAATAATAATAATATATAGCAACTTAATATATAATAATAATATAATATATATATAGCATAACAACAATAATAGCATATAATATATCCAATAACGCCTAACTAGCAACGCAACATAGCAACCATAGCCATATGCAACCTTAGCCATAGCATATGTAATAACATAACTTATATTTATATATGCTTAGCAACCTTATATATATATATATATATATATATATAACAACAATATAATTAATATATATATATATATATATATATATATATATATATATATATTAGGGTTATAACAAAAAAAATCTTACGCTGCAGTGTTAATCGATGACATTTTTGATACCAAATAAGAATATGTTGATTGTTTATCTTAACTGTGAAATTGTGAAAAAGGCTCCCCCAGGGTTAGACCTAAAATTTTTAATATAGTGCTTTTGATTTAATTTTGCAGAACAAGCGATGGATTTTACTTAAAGATTTAAAATAACAAATAGCTCTGTACTTACTACAAAAACTAGATAATAATTAAAAGTTGTTTTTGAGTACAAATTTGATGTTTAGATACTTATCGGTTTTACAAGTTTTGCTTAATTCTTCCAATAGCTTAATTCCTCTTTCAGCAATAATATTTGATTGCGGTATATCTATAACAGAATTTTCCTTGGACCAATGAGTTTTGAAACATTTTTCAGCAGTTCGGCATTTGTTTCTTTAATATTTGACAGGAGCTTGTCATATATTTCATTATTAAACCTTTGGTTAGAAAACCATACTTCCTGCCAAACAAAAGTATTGAAAGTAACTGCAGTTTAGAGTATTTCTCTTCAGTTGGGTAGCAGATTATAAGCAATAAGGGAATAAATTGCTCTGGATTTCCATCGTGCACTATGAATAGATGGTAGAGATTGCCAAATTATTTTGGGTAATTTGCGCTTCTCTTTATATTGCCGAAATGCAAGGCAAAGAATATAAAGGAACCTAAAATCATCCCTCCATCCAGGATTTTCCACTACGAGCATCTCTACCTCTGGAGTATACGATTTTTTCAAGGCCTCATACCCTTCAGTTATTTCATCTATAAATGTATAATTTAAAATAGAACCTTTAGTATGCTTATTAAAATAGAAGTAAAGAACATGTCTTAGTATTCTGTCCAAAACGTGGTGTTGGCAGCCAATGTACTGAGGCTTATTTAAACCAATTTGTAGCATTTTTTGTTGTATTCTAACTACCACCCTATTCTTATGGCCAGTATTTACAGCAGTAATATCACAAATGATCATTTTGATACTAGACCATGCATCATAGTCATCAATAATTCAATGAATTCCTTTAAATATTTTTTCGACGAAACCACTTTCACATCTAACTACTCCTAATTAGATTTCTTTAGTGGGACTTTGAAGGAATACAACCTGATACTCTTCTTCTTGTTTTATTTTTCCTTTTCCTGTTGGTAGCCTTTTTCCATCAAAATGCAAACAGTAATCTTTTTCTGTTGTAAATTTTTTTTTATTTTCAACGTTTGCTCATCTCCACATTTAATCATACATTTGAAAATTCCAGACTGTGTAGGGGTTAAAAGATTTATTCCTTCTAGTTCAAGATCTAAACAAACTTTTGATGCTTTATTAGTTGAAAGTGATAGGTCATTAACTAATGTGGTTGCCACAGACGTACAATATTTCTTTTTTACCTTAGGGGGACATTCATAGACGCTTACATTAGAACTGGTATCTGAATGGGCGGTTGAAGCACTTGATATGTCATCTTCTATGTTATCTTTTGGCACAGTTTTCTTATTTTTTTTTAATTAATCTCTTCCTTTTTGATGGATGAATTGAGGAAATTGGAGCTGGAATATGGGTTGTGAAGCCTATTTTGCCTCCAGATTCGATCTGCTTTTCAAAAGGTTTCTTGTCTTCTTCACACAACCATTGTCCTTCTGGCTTTGTAATATCAAATACAGAATTTAATTTCTTTTGAAATTCTTGTTTTGCATATCCTTGATTTCTCTCATATTCTCTTGTTAGTTTTTTAATGCGAGCAATGATTGCTTGCTCATTAAGAATGGGACAACTTATTTTCTTCCATAAATTAAGTAATTCCTAATGAATAATTTTAACTCGTTTTTGCTTCGATTTTTTTCATTGTGGAAAAGGTACATCCTAGAACAACTTTCTTTGAAGGTACCAAAAATGAAAAGTCTTTTTGTGTTGCATATTCGGAATAGCACACTCGCAGGCGTTAGTTGCAATGCATTTGGGTAGGAATGGGGCAGCTCGCTAATACATGAACGCCGAATTCTTGGAAAATTTTCTTTTATGTTCTTTTATGTCTCCGGTTTAGTACGTCGTAGGGTGGATATTCTCGTTCATATTCTGGGGTGTTTCCATTTGTGGGCTAAATTTATGTCATCCTCACTGTGATTAATATATAAAACAAAAAATGGGGAGCGCACGCGTCTGTGCACGTAATTTGCGGTGATTGGTATTTGCGCCGGCGGCTTAGTCAACGAGGGTGACTTTTTGGAGTCGACGGTCACTACACTCCCCATTTTGTTGGTACGGTTCCGTCTTTGGAATTTGGCTACGTCTGCGTCAGTGGTGGTTGGACAACTGTAAAAAAAAAAAAAAAAAAAAAAATAAATAAAAAAAAAAAAAAAATATACTAATAATTATATTGTATATATATAGTATATATATAGATTCGCGAGGCTCCTAATATATAGATAGTGATATAGTATGTATATATAAGTATATATATATATATACATATATATATATATATATATCTAATATATATATATATAGTTAAGTATATATATATATAGTAAAAAATAATAATAATTTTATTTATATATAATAGGGGCGTGGTTTGGGTGTGAAAAAGAATTGTATAAATGTAGGTAATAGAGAGTTTACTGCTGGTGCTGAAGAAAGGGGGGTAAAATTGAGGAATAATGACTAGTACATTTTTGGGGAGGTGGAGATGGGGGTTTGGTGCATCCGTGCGGAAAGGATTGAATGACAGGGCCGTTGGTCGTAGAGAGCGATGTTTGTAGGTGGGGGTGTAGTGTGGTGTGGCGGAATCGAGAGGCTTCAGCGGGGACGTTTGGAGTCCGTTTCTGACAAGAAAAAGGTGTATTTGAGTCAGGGTGAACGGAAGATATGTCTGAAGGAGACGGGAAATGTGAGTTTCTGGCAGGAGGGTCGAGAATAAAGGTGGCATTAATAAGGAGTGAATTAGAGGGGCTTTTTTTGTTGCAAGGGTATGGTTGGTGGCCCGGCCACTTGGTGACGACATGGGGATGTAACCGGCCCCGTACACTTGCCCGAATATGCCCACTAGTGGGGGTCGTCCTGGTTCCGTGTGTCCGCGTTGAAGCTCTTAGGGTGGATTTTTTTTTCCTCCTCCGTTGGACTGCGACCGGAGTTGATCCACTCCACTAATAGGGTATAGGTGGGGGCGGTAATGCCTGTCGTGGGCCCGTCTTTTCTTGATTTTCGACTTGTGTCGCTATTTTTTCTTCTATTACTTCTCTTTTTCTCCGAGTCATGCCATGTAACAAGCGGCGCATTCACCTTATCCGCAGGTCTTGGGGAAAAAAAGGGGAAAATTAATATATAATAATAATAATAAATATAATAATATCAAGTAATAATAATAATAATCATAAGAATATAATAATTATAATCGTCTTTGTGTTGACGAGAGAAGTATATGAATATATAATAATTAATCAATAATAATAATAATAATAATATAATAATAATAATGAATTATGAAAATAATATATAATTTAATAATGATAATAATAATAATAATAATAATAGCATGAATAAATAATGAATTAATAATGATAATAAATAATAATAATAATATAATAATAATAATAATAACATAATAATATGAATGATATAATGATAATAATAATATAATAATAAATTAATATATAATAATAATAATAGATAAATATAATATATATATATATGATATGTATCAGCGGCATCTGGGGTTTCTTAAGGGTTGCCGACATGAGCCAAGCGGATGGTCTGAGACTATCAGGTATGTACTAATATATGTTAATTGCCAATTTAGAATTAATTGGTTTATTGAAGAGAGAAAGGTGTATAAAATACTGAACAACTGATGATACGTCCGAATGTGTTAATTTCATAGAAAAAATATAATACCACTAATAAAAGTAGAAAAAAGGGGAAAGGAATGAGCGAAGAAGGAATAAAAAAAAAGAAGAAATAGAAAGCTGTTTGTATTACAGCTTTTCCTTAATGCATTATCTGAATCATTCGCCAAAATATTTATTGTTAAATTAAAAGCCCAGTTATGCAAAAACTTGATCAATAAAATAAATATGAAAGCTAACTCTATGATTGGTTAGATGCTCTGTTCCCTTTATTTATGCCACATCTTGGTCCACTAATTATTTTGTTTACATGAGTTTTTAAACGGACAATAGTTGATTTCCCACTAATGCAACACTTCAAGAATATATATTTTTTCTATCTTCTTTTCTTAAATGTTTAAATTTTTGAAAACTGAAGAAAGAGGAAATCAAATACAAATACACACTTGACTTTAATTTATATATGATAATATATTATATATATATACTATAGTATATATATATATATATTATATATTATATAATTATATTAATATATATATATATATATACACAAAATATAAATAAATCATTTGTATATATAAACATATAGTATACTTATGCATTATATACATATATATATATTATATGATATATAATTTATATAATATATTTATATATATATTATATATAATATATTATATATTTATATATAATATATAACTTAAATATTAATCTTAAACAATTAATATTAATTATTACACTAGACTCTATTTTTTTCAATTTCATAGAATGTTCTTATTCCGAATTATTTAAGTTGAATACGAAGTATTGTTTACCAATCGTTGGTCAGTTGAGATATTGGGAAGAGAGAGAGAGGGAGAGAGAGAGAGAGAGAGAGAGAGAAGAGAAGAGAGAAGAGAGAGAGGAGAGAGAGGAGAGAGAGAGAGAAGAGAGAGATGAGAGAGAGGAGAGAGAGAGAGAAATGTAATCTGGCTCATATCATAACATAAGTAATGACAAAATTTTTAAAAGCATCCTTTTCTCCGCTGAATAATATATATTTTTTAACCAATAAATCATTTAAATTAGCTCCTTTCCAATATCAAAAGTGAAGTTTTCCTTTAAATATACGAAACATTAAAAAAAACTCTTTAAATATTTTACTAAACAATTCAAATTTAAATAATAAAAGATAAAACAAATTTTTTGTGTGAAGTGATTGGAGGGAAGCTTTTGGCCTATTTTACTTTCTCAGCGTCCGTACGTGGCTTCAGTCGTTAAGTAAAGAATTTTTATCTTTTTGCCACATTGAAAGAAATCGAAGAAAAGTAATAAAGTAAGCAAATATTAGTGCTTTTAATAAGTATATTTTAAAGAGATTTTTATAGTATAAATCTAAAAAAAATAAATATTCCAATTTAATTAATATTCTATGAAAAACAATACTTAGAAGAGTAAATAATAGTTTTTTAAACAAATAGTCATATCTGGATAACTACTTCCTACTTGAGTTTCTATTAATGCTCGTCGCCCCTAAGATCCTTCTTCTTTTGTGGGTCTCGATGCTCATTAATGTTTTATATGTGATATAATATTTTAATATAGAGCTATTTAAATAAATATTTAATATTTATATAATATAATATATATATATATTATATATTAATTATATATATAATATTATATAAATATATATTATATTATATATATAATGTTATATATATATAATAAATATTATTTATTTATATTAATTATTATTATTAATTATTATTAATTTTATATATATTATTATATTATTATTATTAATTATTTATATATATATATATTTAATTTATATTTAATTATTTAATATTAAATTTATTATTAATCTATTATTTATTGATAATTTATATTATTTAATATATTATTATTATATATTATTATTTATATTGAAATTTGCTTTATTATTATTATTCTATATAGATTAAATTTATTTTATTATTATGAGTGCTATTTATTATTTATTCCACTATCTATTAATTATTAAATCGTATTATTATTTATGCATTACATTAATAGTACCTTAAATTATTTATTAAATTATTATTATGATCTTTATAATATTATTATATTTTATAATTAATTTATATTTAATATAATATTTTATATTATTATTATTATTTAATAATATTAATAATATTTATTATATATATATATATATATATATATTTAAATTATATTATTATTCTTTATATATATTATTATATTATATTTATATTATCTCGTAGTATACTTATATTTAGATTAATTGATTTTCGATCCTGTCAAGACTTAAGTAATATGAAGGAGAGAAGAAGATTTCTTTAGTCAGATATGTCAATCGGAAAATGGAAATGTATATATATATAATAATGATATATATGTTATATAAGTATAGAATATAGATATATTATATTGTCTGTTGTTACCAATGTTAACAGAATGACAATACGATTAAAAATGAATTTTTCTTCTTAGTTATTTCGGTTGTCACAAAACCTAAAGAGATACATAGAACTAACCTTTGACCAATTTAGGCGTCCCCGTGCTATACCTATTATGTGACAATCACGTCGGCAAGTGGCCGAAAATCCCACCCTAGAGCTTACGGACCTACGACGACCCTCACGTATGGGCATATAACTGCGTCAAGTGTAGGGTTCAATGCCCGGCCAAGGTGGGCCAACAACCATACCCTCACAAAGCCTGCCTCTATTCACATCCTATTATGCACCATCCTTCTCGCCTTCGCAAAACTCACATTTCTCTCCTTAGACATTCGTTCACCGACTCAAATCCACTTTTTCTTCGGGGGTCTCCAAGCCGGTCGATTCGCCCAACACACTAACCACTATACATCCGCTTAAACAACCGGCTGTCATTCATCCTTTCGCGGGCATGACAAACCTAGGTTAACTTATTTCAATTATTCTCTATTTACCCCTTTCTTCAGCACACCCATACGTTTATTCCTCATTTATCAATTCTTTTCACCCTAACACGCCCCTATAATATAATTATATAGTATATATATATATATATATATATATTTATATATATATATATTAATATATATATATATATATATATATAAGTATATATATTATATATATATATATATATATATATATATATATATTAGTATAACATATTAAGTTTTTTTTTTTTTTTTTTTTCTTTTTTTTTTTTTTTTTTTTTTTTTAAAGCAGTTGTCACTTTACCCAACCATGAGCCATATTCCCCAGGGAGGGGGTGTAGTACGCTCAAAACGTTTCCACCCTCTAGCGGGGGGCAAATTCGCAGATGTGCACAGACTCGCGCTGTCTAAAGTGAGGAGACTAATTTAGCAGGGAAAAAACAGAATATGGATAGAGAATTCACAGAACGAGGTGGCAGGGAAAGAAGGATGCACCGCAGCGACTAGCCTGGAGTTTTATCAATATCAACACAAAACTCAGTGCTGAACATATATCCCCTTGTGGCTACGAGGCGCGTCGGTAAGTGGTGTACGTCGTAAGTGATAAGTTCCCTCGAGCACCGGCCGCTGTGGTACCAATAGAATAAGATAAAGCACCAACACATCCGCCGCAAAGATAGAGGGCCAAAGTGAACTGGAAAGTCAGCCAGGAACAGGTTCATCAGCCTTTTGGTCTTGCATCAACCCTGTTCCTAAAAAGACCGAGTGAGACCGAGCCCGCCCCCCCCAGATATGAGAGAGCAGTACTCCCTACAAGGGCGGATGAGAAACCGCTTATTAGCTAGGAAGCTAACTGAGAAGACGAAAAAGTCTCGCAGTCTGAAGGGAACTCCCCAGTTTCTTTGAGGCCGCCTAGCAACCGTTTTGATGGAAATGAGGTTTCAAAGACATTTTTTGTTTATGTTAAGGCCAAAGATGTTTTATATTGTCAAACAGGAGGAGACGAGAGAACGCGCGTTATAATTTTATACGTATTTAATTCTTCATTTTATTAATACTGTACTGTAAATTTAGTAATAATAATTAATAGCCATAGTAAAATTTAAAAGAGATTGGAAAGTTAGAAGTTTAGAGAGGGAGATTTGTAGAAAGTTGGGTTTTTAATATTGTATTTCACAAGGTTGAGACGAACCCATCCGGAAATTCTATTCCTATGATCAGGGCGAGAATAGAATCGAAAGATTAAGACAAGACGCAATTCTAGAAGTAAAAGAGGGAGCAGAATTGAAATAGTTGAAGAATGAAGGGGGTGCCCATCGGCGCATATGAGTGGATAGAGTTAGAGGTGCAGGTGAGAAAGATCATTCATGAAAAGTAAAAATAAAGTAGAGATTAAGCCAGAACCTGAAGTCACCACTTATTGTGACAGAAGGAAGAGGTCGCCCCATCAGACAACACACGATATTGGAGCGATTGTGAAAGAAAGGACTAAGACATATGTACAGGCAGAGAAGGAGGAAACCGGCCTGGTGCCATTTGACAGGAGGTGGAGGCTTGAGATAGGGCAGTGGACGACTGGCTCATACCGCCAGTGTCAAATGTATTGCTGGTGGTAGAGTGACGTGTCAAGGCGCACATCACCGCAATCCGTCTCC
>JABUQX010115038.1:0-2500 GCA_015478945.1 Trachelipus rathkii
TTTCACGTCTTTCCAACTTCGGTTTTTCAGTTGGTACTACTGTGAAATGAATTTCAAGCATTCAGACTGTTTAGGTGATACTTCATTATTACAAAAACAGAAAAATTAATTATATTTGTTTCATTCTAAGTTTAAATAATTCCTCTTTGAACTAGTGAGCTGCCTGAACATATATAATATAATTTTATTCAAAAAAAAAATTTTTATTTAAAAAAATAAATATAATTCTTTCTTCTTAAATTTTAAAATAATTTTTCTTTTAATAAACTTGTATATATAAATTCTTCAAACAATTATCTTAAAAATAAAACATCTTCTAATAAAATCCTCCTTTAACGTTGTTCTTAGATTCGATTTTATTATTTTTATAGCAGAAAATAAGCTCTCAACATTCACTAGACTTGGAGGCAAGTGTGTAAGCCGCATCTTGCAAAATTTTAGAATACTAGGATTTCCTCTTTAACTGTTAACTTTGATCTCGGTCGATTTTCATATTCACATCAATGCCTTACGAAATTCTACTTTGTATTTTAGAGGATTTTTAGGTTGAAGGTATTTAACTGATAGATTATTTTTTATTAATCTGTTCTGCATGTTCCAAATTAGTTTCCATTAGTGTGTCAAATTTTACTTCTTCATTTGACAAGATACCAGAAGGGAGGATTCCTGCCTTTTAACTATCACTCCTACAGTTTTTTTTTTTTTTTTTTTTTACAGTTGTCACCACCACTCACAGGTATCGTAAAGGTGGTGGTACGTGATGGTAGTTCCCTCGAACACCTGCGCTGCGGTGCCTATAGAAAGAGATAAGTACCAACATAGCGCAGCAAAATGAACTGGAAGAGAGTACAGAACAGTTTATAAGCATTTTATTTGACTCGACCCGGTCAAAAGCCGGGTGAAATAATTTAGATATGAGAACAGTACTACGCACAAGGGGATGAGACCTTCTTAACAAGATGCTGGGAAGAGGCGTCACCAGATCACAGAACTCCCAGTTTCTTTGAGGTAACCCTAGCAACCGTTGTGATGTGAGGTTTCAAGACATTTTTGTTTATGTTAAGGCCAAGGATGTTTATATTGTCAACAGGAGAGACGAGAGAACCGTCGAAAGAAGTAGGAAAGTTAGAAGGAAAGAATTGAATTTCACAAGGTCGAGACGACCCCAATCCGGAAATTCCTATCAGATCAGCGAGAATAAGAGAATACGGAAAGATTAAAAGACGAGGAGGCAATTCTAGAAGTAAAGGGCAGAATTGAAATAGGTTGAAGAATAAAGGGTCTAGTCATTGGCATATGAGTGGATAAAGTTAGATGTACAGGTGAGAACATCCCTGCTTATACGTGATATTTGCCTATCTTGCTGAACCCTGACGAACGGCACTATTGGCAGTCAGAAGAAAGAGGTCACTCCATCAACCACAGCGATATTTGAAAGAAGCTAGACATAAGTAAGCAAGAGAAGGAGGACCCAAGGAGGGGAGCTTGGAGAGCAGTGACGCGTGCATACCGGTCAAAATACTTTGGATATGTCCAAGTTCCACCACGCAAAGATACTCCCGTAAGTTCCTAAGGACGGAAAACCATAAATCGGTTAAATAGGAAAGTATATCACCTGCTGACCTAAAATGTAGAAAGTCACACTAATAATTTGAAATAAGAAAGAAATTCCAATTGATCTAAGAAATGTAAATTAAGAAGGGTTTCAAAGATCTTAGATAGAATACAGGTAGAAACTATAGAATTTGATAGTTAGAAGTTTAGAACAGCCTTTTTAGGGATAGGTTGGACATGTGCATGCTTCCAACACTGAGGGAAAGTGTTAGTATTGGGACCTAGAGAATATAGTTGAACGAGGGAGGGGCCAGCTCGGAAGCACACTCCCTCAACTCCAGGGAGGAATGCCAGCAAGGCCCCCGCCTTCCTAACGTTCATAGTTCTCAGCCCATGCACCGATCAAATGTAATCACAGGCAAGACATAGGACCCCTGAGAGGAGAAGGTGGAGGAGGAGAATGCCAGAATCGTCGGGTTGAATTAAGAGGAAAATGAGGCCAGAAGAGTTGGCCTTTTCAGTTGGAGGATTAGCAAAACTATCAGATTGAATAAGAAGAAGTAGAGCTGATTTACAGAAGTTCTTAAAGAGGTTTCTGGCAAGAGGTAAAAAAAATTGTCGTAGGAGAACAAAGAAGGTTGATTCACCCTCTGTTTAGTCGTTTACTGAAAGAATGAATAGAGGAACTATTCCCAGAATAAAAATTAGCGAGTGATAGGAGAACGAGAATTTTCCACCCCGATAAGCGCTGTCTCTAGTCTGAATGGCCAAAGAACAGGCACGATTGAACCATGGATTACGAGAAGAGAAAGATTTAGTCGAAGAAAGAATGAACCTGCTCATCCCGTCAACGATTACAGCTCCCACCTTAGTGGCAGAAGACGAAGCGTCATCAGACTCAAAGCAGTCATTCCATTTATAGTTAGCGTAGAAGCTACGCAAGGCC
>JABUQX010115038.1:7500-12500 GCA_015478945.1 Trachelipus rathkii
TTCCTGGAATCCTGCTTGTGTACTCCTGCAGACATATTAGGTGCGCGTTATCCTTACTATAACATGAATTTTATTAGCAGGAATATTGATTCTTCCATAACATTTTGAGGACAATCACTTATATTAGATGCTGTTTGAGATACGTGAAAAGGTGAAACTCGAAGGATAGCATTTATATTCAATACCTCCAATTATTACAAGCCTACAAGGCAAATTACCTCACTGCTCACTTACGAGCTCACGGAATATATAATTATCAAAACATAACATAACATATCATAACATATCATAACATAACTAACGAAACATTGCCAAATGTCTGCCTCACCATGATTGTCTGAAAATCCTAACATATCTTAGGCTCTACGTAAAGATGCGCCGCTCAATCCAGTTTTCTTTAATAAAATAGAATTAAGGAAGAACTTTGAAATTAAAAATCAATACGGCACGACTTCGAAATATTGTCTTTGAAATATCATAAAGATCGAAATGAAAAATATTTTCAGATTGTATACAAAGAATCGTCAAGAATCGGAACAAATTGTTGGCCGATGTCCGATTCCCGGATTCCGATTTTCCTGAATAAAACAAGCGATCCTCCGAATTCGATGCCTGATTCCGGAATTAATCGTCCCATCACAGATATTATATATAGTATTGTATATGTTATATATATATATATATTATATATATATATAATTATATATATATATATATATATATTAATATATGAATAATATATATATAGTATATATATATATATATATATATATAATATATATAATATTATAATATAATAAATATATTTATATAATATTATATATATATATATAATAATATAATATATATATGTATATAAATATATATTATATAGTATATATATATATATATATATAATATATATATATATATATATATATATATATATATATATATATTTAATATATATATATATATATATATAGTACCAATATATATATATATATATATATATATTATATATTATAGTAATATATATATATATAATATATATATATAGATATATTTATATATCAAGGCCTTGGGTTCAAGTACAGTACTGTACTTGTACTTAAGTACATTTTTGGAGTACTTGAACTTGTACTTGTACTTGCAGTTTATAAAACCAGTGTACTTGTGTGTACTTGTACTTGAACCTTTTGTACTTGGTACTTGTGCTTGGTACTTGGAAGTTACTTTTTGGCATTATATACACGCCAATATTACCTTATTGTTATGATTCATCATTTTACAAAGTATTGATATTAATCATGTTCTTACACTATATATTCTAAAATAAATTTCCCATTTATGGAATAATAAAATATGTCATTATATTTTATATATATATATATATATATATATATATATAATAATATATATAGTATATATATATATATATATATATATATATATATATAATCATCAACCACCTTTTTTCCCCAAGACTGGCGGTAAGGTGCGTAACATGCACCGCAAACAGAAAAAAAAGTAGAAGAATATGACACAAGTCGAAAAGAAAGCCCAGCCTTACCTCCCCTTTATACCTATAGTGAGAACTCGCCACAGTCAGAAAATCCACCCTAGAGCTTCACGGGAAACCGACGGACCCTCAATATGGCCTCTCTCCAATGTGGGGTTCATCCCTCGGCCCAGGTGGGCCACAACTATACACCCTCACAAAACCCTGCCATTCACTCCAATTATGTACCTTTCTTCTCGCCCCTGCCAAACTCACATTTTACTCCTCCAGACATTTTTTTGCTGACTCAATCCACTTTTTCTTCGGTCTCCCAGTCAGTCGATTCCCAACACATTCACCACTATACATCTGCTTAACCAACCGACTGTCATCCATTCTTTCCACATGACCATACCATCTCAACGTACTTTTATTTATTCTCTCATTTACCCATTTTTTCACACCATACACTCTGTAATTACGTTCAAATTCCACATTTATCAAAATTCCCTTCTCACACCTAACACGCCCCTAAGATTGTCCATCTGAACACATTGTACCTATACCTCTTATTCCAGACCGTAGTCTCACTACTATGCATTAACACAGGTAACAACATACCGTCTCGTAAGACCATAGCGCACTCAAGACTTAGTCTCTTGACATCCACCAAGAATTTAATTGCACCAGCCACCTTCCTGCAATTCACAACTTTCCTACTACACTCGGCATCACCCGTTCCCTTTTTCGTCCAACATATATATCGTAAATATTAACTCAGTTCGACTTGTTCCGCAACTTTGCTCACCATCTAAGCATAACTTGCACAACTGAGGGGCTTTCCTTACTCACTAACCATAACCCTTACTCTATCTATCGTTTACTTTCAAACCAATCCTTTAAACACACCCTGCCAAATCTCCTACCAATCCTCTCAAACTCTCTTCAGATTCACGACAAAACCATATTATATATATATATATATATACATATATATATTATATATATATAATATATATATATATAATATATATATAATATATATAATATTATATATATATATATATATATATATATATATATATATATGATATGGGAGATGATGATTGATTGGATTTGAAAGTTGTATAACAAAGCCTTTAAGGAGGGTATAGTTCCGAGGATTGGGGAAAAAAGGAGAGGGCCCCCCAAATAAAAATTTAAAGTACCCCTATATAAGCGGTAAGGGGGATAAGTAACTAAGTATATAGGGTAATAGTTTTATTGGATGTTGTTGGGGAAGATATTGCTGGTATTTTGGTCGAGTAAGAGTGCGTCGAATGACTGAAGAACTGATTTGGGGAAAAACAAGGTGCGTTTAAGAAGTGGTAGAGGATGGTGTAAGATAAATCTATACATTGAAACAAATGATTGGGATAATGAGGGAGGAGAAGAATGAAATTGTATTTAGGATTTATGGATTTGCACAGCGTATAATAGGATTAAATAGGGAAGCTCTATGGCAGCTGTTAGTGATATGGTGTTGGTCGGCAAGCTCTGAATGGAATCAAAAGTATGTAATGACGATAGTGAAGGTGTGTAAGAATAAAATAGTCGAAAGTGGTTGGTTTTTAAATATTAATAGCGGAGTGAGAACAGGGATGGTGAATATGTTCTCCTTGGGCGATCCAGATCTGTATATGGATAGGTTATGAAAGAATTATGAGGTGGGGGGTGACAAGGGATATGTGTTAGAATGATGAGAATGGAATAGAGTGGAGGGTTCCCTACCTATTATATGAGATGATTGATTTTGTGTGGCAAATCATAAAGAGAGGTTTTAAAGAGGACTGGTAAGAGAGATTTGGTAAGGTGTGTAAAAGAGGGTTTGAAAGTAAAACGTAATAATAGTAAGGTTATGTTAGTGAGTGAGGGGAGTCCTCGGGTGAGTTTATGTTAGATGGTGGACAGCTGGAAAGAAGATTTCTGATTTAAATATTTAGGATATATGGTGAATGAAAAGGGAGCGGATAATGCATGAGTTGTAGTAGGAGTTGTGGAATTGGCCACTAAGAGTGGGCTGGTGCGTTAAATCGTTAGGTGGATGTTACAAAGGACTAAATCCTTGAGTGAGCTAGGGTCCTGTTACATGAGCGGTATGTTGTTACCGTAGTTAATGTAAAGTAGTAATGACTATGTGTCCTGATATAAGAGGTATAGATCTAAAGTACAATGTGTTTCAGATGCACATTTAGGGGCGTGTTAAGTGTGAAAAGAAATGTAATTAAATATGAGGAAAGATGAACGTTATTAGAGAGTTTGTTTGGGTGTAGAGAAAGGGTAAATGAGAGCATAAATGAAAGTACGTGTGAAGAATGGTTTGCGGTCATGTGATAGGGATGAAGTGAGCTAGTCGGTCGGGTTAAATGGATATATATGTGGTGAGTATGTTGGGATTCGACCGTAGGGAGACCGAAAGAAAAAAGTGGATGATGAAGTCAGAAAGGAATGCCTGGTAGGAGACAGAAATGTGAGTTTTGGTAGGTGGCGAGAAGAAAGGTTGCATAAACAGAGTGAATGGCGGGGTTTTTGTGAGGAGGCATGGTTTAGCCACCTGGGCCAAGGAATGAACACCCCACAATTGACGAGATGTCATACGGGAGGGTCCATCGTGTCGTTTAGCGTTCTAGGGTTGGGATTTTTTCTGACTGCAAGGAGTTCTCTACTAATTGTATGAAAGGGGGGCGGGCAAGGCTGGGGCTTTCCCTTCTACTTGCTTGCATATCTTTTCTACTATTTTCCTGTTCCGGTGGCAACGTTACGCACCTTACCTCTGTCTTTTGGAGAGAAGATGGGTGGTGATGAATGATGAATTGAATATATATAGTATATATATATAATATTATATATATATATATATATATATATATATATATATTATATATATATATATTATATAATATATATATAATATATATATGAATAGTATATAGTATAGTAATAATATATATGTATATATAATAAATATAATATAATATATATATATATATATATATAATATATATATTATTATATATATATAATAATATATATATTATATATTAGTATAATATGTATATAAATTATATATATATATAGTATAATTATATATAATATATATATATATAATAGTATATATATATATATATATATTAATAGTATATTATTTATAAAAAGTTTTCATAAAGTTTACTTGTACTTGTACTTGTACTTGATACAAGTACAAGTACATGTAATGGGACAAGTGGATGTAATGGGACTAAATCTTGAATGCTCTAGGGTCTTACATGAGGGTATGTTGTTACCTGTGTTAATGCATAGTAGTGAGACTATTTTAGATAAGTGGATTTTCTGACTGCGGAATGAGTTCTCACTAATAGGTATAAAGGGGGCGGTCTCCTTTGTTACTCAATTTGCATATGGATGGGGTTATGAAAGAATTAAAGGTGAGGGTGGCAGGGAATGGTGATAGAATGATGGAAAATGGAAGAAAGTGGAGGAT
>JABUQX010115038.1:17500-27500 GCA_015478945.1 Trachelipus rathkii
TATAATATATATATATTTTATTATATAATTATATATATTATATATATATATAATATATCATATATATATATTATAGTATAATATATATATATATTATATATAATATATTATATATATATGATATAATATATATGGAGAGTTATGGAATGGTCATTAGGGGACGATACAATGTAAAGACATTTGCAATGGATGTAATAAGATGGGGTAAACCAAGAGGAACGAGGCTGGACTTACAAGTTCTCAAGTGTACACCTATAACAGTCCATATGGTGGACTTATTTGAAATAAATATTGTAACGAAGAGGAGATGCCTTCAGCATAAAGAAGCAGTTAAAAACACCCCATACTCCCCCTTTTCAAGTTTGGGAGTGGGCCCAGAATTTTGAAATTGTTAATTGGTTGAAATCCCGGAAAGAGCAAAAGCCAAAACACAGGACTAGTTTTAGACTGACTCCAAAGTCAGAGGTCGTAAATTAAAAGTGTCAGGGTTTTTTATTATTTTGAACCAATTGCTATAAATTTATGATAAATTATTTAGTTAAATTTATTATTGCTTAGATATTGCCCCATCTAAACGACAACAAAAATCATTTGGAAAATTATTACGTATTTTTGATATGAATATTTTAATTGTTCAATTACCTGTTAAAAGTGACAAAATCTTTTCATTCTCACCCAACTGGATTAAGATTTTATTATTGATTCAAAAATAAAAGGGGGCTTGAGTAAATCTCGGTCTAAAAATTTGGGCTGTCCCTTCTCCTGCGATGGACCCAAAATTATTTTATCTTGTCATTAAAAACCCCCTGATCTAGGAGTTCAGAAAAATCCTTTAAAAATTAACTGTGTAATTCCAAAAAAAAAATTCTTATCCAGTGTGTGTGAGTTAAAATTAAATGTGCCCAATTAATCCAGTTGGTGATTTTTGTGTCTACGTAAATTAAGATAAAAGTGGTAAAACTGTGGTTAAAATCAAAATCTTATGTTAACCGTGAAGAATTAAACTCTGTAAATTTTGGTAAAATAATTGGATAGAATAAACTAATAGAAAAAAAAAGTGAAAAGTTGCTACATAAAACCGACCGGCGGGAAAATATACCAAAGCCGCCCAAGCATTCTCAAAAGCCCAAACGGACTTTTGTGTTAGGCTTATTAAACTGACTCAAACTTTTAAATAAAGTCCCTTTGTAACAGTGAAATCATGGTCGCTACGAAGAAGCTCTCTGCCAGGCTGTAATCGAGTGCGCCAAAAGCTTCCCCAACAAACAGGAAAGAGGGCCAATAAGTAAAAATCAACACCCTCAGCAACTGGCACAACCCCCCCCCCTTAGTGGGAGACTCTCACTCCTCCTTCTCGGAGTCTGATCATCTTGAGTAACCAAGATCCTCAAACCCGTCCAAACAACTAGAACAAGGCATCCTTAAGAAAACAAGTCTCCACAGAAGGCATTTAGCCATTTAAAACATCTAACAATCTATCTGCTTTCGATCCCCAAATATGGAGTCATCAAAAGTTGCTGAAGCGCCAAAAATGAAAATTATTCAAAATTGGAAATCATCCTTGAGAATTAGTATGAGGAGTTGAGCCTGCTAGCCTCCATTTAACCTAACTCGTAGTGTCAAATCCACTTTCCCACTTAAAAGAAAAATGCATAACTAATTAACTTTTTTAGATACATTGAAAAAGCTTATCTACCCGCCTCTGAGGCAAGCAGTCAGAGAAGTATTATAAACAAGGAATGCGGCGTGAGAAACTTCCGAGCGAATACTAAATAGAGTGAAAGAAGTTTTAGGTCCCAAGAATTTTGATTTGATGGTTGAAAACAATCCCAAATTTGCCATCGAACTCTTCCTCGATGAACTTCCATCAAACGTTCAAATGAGCTTATACACCCTCGCTGAAGAAAATAACCTAACCAAGATGGTCCGTGTAGCAGACGACTTATTTAAGAATTTCATCCAAAAGGAAAGGAATTTTTAACCTTCGAGAGAGGATGCTTATTGGGGGAGTGTAAATCACATGCGGGGAAGAACAGACATCTCAGAGCCTGCCTCACCAAACAGACCAACTCTCTCGTCTAAACAGGAGAGGAAACTTGACACCGCCTTCGACGCTCAAGAGAAAATCATGAGTCAACTGATTGAACTTATGAAAGCAGTGAAAGAAATGGCAAGTTCCATCTGTCTGTTAGTACAAGAAAAAAGACAGCCAAATAGCGAGCGAAATACACCCTTCGAGGCCGAAGCCAAGTGAGGCAGTCCAAGATTTGAAAATAACGCTTTGAAAATGTAAGCCCAATGAGGGCCTTGCCTTTACCTTCTGCTTTCTCCATAAGGCCCTATCAGATGCGAAGCTGAAGACTGCCCAATGTACCCCTTGCTCTTTCCTGAATGAGGGAGAGTTGCCTCCCAAAATGCCAACGCCCAACAGGGGAAATGTTTTAGATAGGTCGCTCGACAGTGTATTCCCCGAGCGGCCTAGAAACATTTGGTTCAACCGAAAGAGGAAGTCACATTTCCCAGGTCAAAATTATAAATAAAACTACAATAATTGGATATAAGAAAGAATAAATAAAAAGAATATAGAAAAACAGAATTAATGATGAAAACATAGAAAATATAAATACAGAAAATGTAGAAAATGCCTAAAATAAAAAATTGATGACTGACAAAATAAATAATATAAATAAGCTAATATATATTAATAATAAGATTAAATAATTAATAATGAATAAGTAATAATATAATATAATAAATAATAATAATAATAATAATAATAATAATAATAATAAAATAATAATAATAATATAATAGTAATAATATAATAATAATAATAAATAAAAATAATAATAATAATAAACATAATAAATAATTATAATAATAATAATAATAAATAATAAAATAATATAATAATAATAATATAATAATAATAATAATAATAATAAATAATATAATATAATAATAATAATAATAATAATAATAATAATAATAATAATAATAATAATGAAAATAAAAATAAATAAAAATATTAAAATTAATACGTATTAACCGGTGGTAAAGGACTGCATCAAATTTGAAAGACAATGTATAAATTTAACCACCCCTAAAAATAACAAACAGTGGTTATGTACAAAAGATATGAAATGTTCAAAGATATTAAATTATAACAAAGAAATTGGTACCACCGAAATAAAATTGACCAATGCCGCTCAATAATTTATGGTAATGTAATGGTAAAAAATTCAATAGGGCCTGTTACAACCTTTCAGACGATGTGGGGTATACCTTTTAATAATCAATATCATGGGTAACGGCTCCAACCATTATTATAAACAGTATAGCGACAGGTAAGGTAAATGAGGCAAATATCTCAGCAGACTCGGTCTATAAAAGTTCTGAAAACGAGGAATGTTACGGCATTCATGACAAAGTTTTCAACGAAGCTGAGACTGATGAGAAAGTTTGCGAGATTTCCAACCTGAAGCTATATAAAGTTTATGATATTTTAAATAAGAGAGTTTATCTTATTGACTCGGGTAGCGAAATAAATATTTTAAAAGCAGATGAGATTGCAAGGCGAAAACCGCCAATAGGTCATATATTAGCTGCAAATAATACTAAAATTTCCATTTATGATGTAATAAATGTAGAATTTGATATAAATTTGAATAGGAAATATGTTGATAAATTTTATGTTTCGGATGTAAATATTAACATTTTGGGGCTACCTTTTCTGAAACGTTATGAATTAGGGATAGATTTTAAACATGATATTTTAATTGACCCATTATCTAATCATACTATAAAATTGAATAGAGATAAATATTTTAATTATAAACATGTGCATGAAATCTCCAGAGGCAACTTGTCCCACGCTAAACCTCTTCCTCTTACCTCTCCTCCTACTATACCTAATAGCTCTCTAATCTTTAATGATATATTAATGAAATATAAAGATTTATTTCTCAACCCATATATGACTGAAAATAATCATATTAAAATAAAACAAAAAGAAAGATGGTCAGAAATTTTTGAAAGATATAAAGACAAAACAGCTAACACTGGCACCGCTTTAATAAACAAAGATGGAAAATAACTACAAATGAAAATGATGCGGTAATGCCTGTGCGAGTATTAGAGGAGTTATCTGAGGTTTATCCTTATAAAGCCAATATTAAAGGTCCCCCAATTCTTATGAGGCCCAGAAGAATACCACATAGATTATACAATCAAACAAGATCATAGTTTAATAATTTACTTGCAACTGGAGCGCTAAAAAAGAACAAGTTCACCTTGGGCATTTCCGGTATCAGTTTTAGATAAAGGAAATAACAAAGTAAGATTGATATCAGACTTTAGGAGTTAAAGAAAAGATCTAAGCCAGACACCTTCAGTCTGCCGACTTTACAAGATGCCATATTCATGTTGCAAGACAGCAAGTACTTCACACGGATAGATTTAACACAAAACTTCTATTCGATCCCCCTCGCCGCTGAAAGCCAAAAATATTTTACGATATCATGTAATTTGGGGACCTATACTTACATTTGCTTGTCCATGGGATTTGTAAACTCACCCTTCGTTTTCCAAAGGATGATGAACATCCTTCTACAGGATATAAATCATGTCCACGTGTATATTGACGACATTTTAATCCATACTGTAGCAGAAGAAGAACATAAAATTTTGAAAGTGTGTTGAAAAGACTCCAATATCTTTATATCAGTTTGAATCCCGCGAAATGCAAAATCGCTGAAGAAGAGATAGACTACTTGGGATATACAATAAACGCAGGAGTGAAACCAAACCTCGATAAGATAAAGGACATAATAGAATGCGACCAGCCCAAAACAACTAGAGAACTGAGAGCATTTCTGGGGTGGGTTGGATTTTACAGAAGCAGTCTTCCTTGCCTGTCTGATGTTACCGCACCGCTGACTACATACTTACGCGGAAAGCCATATTCCCGACGGAGGATACAGTGAAACACCCTAGCAAAAAAGGCATTCTAAGATACCAAATAAGCTATAAAAACATGCAGCACTAATATATCACAACAACAGTTCAAATCAAAATTAATTAATTCCGCTCGAATTAGCCACAGCAGGAATTATAATGGCAGGTGGCGAGAAAGATGCACCCATCGCCTTCTTCAGCAGAATCTTCTCAGCCACAGAACAAAAATAGGATTATGCCAACAAGTTATTGGTCTGTCCTGAAATAAAATTATTAAAGAATATGGATTATCTCGTTTAGTGAGACGTGAGATTACAATCCACACACCAAATCACGGTGAAACTAATATCAAATACATCGGTTAAATGAAACTCTAATAACTCCCCCACAAACGTAAGGGAAGATTCGTCAATTGAACCTTTTTAAAATACCTTTATCAGGGTAACATTTGGAAGTTACTCCAAACCAAGTATAAATTAATAACTTAGAAGTCTACTTATTGCAAAAACAGACATCGCAAACAGAAATGCAATGGATACCGACGTGTTGAAATCAAAGGGGAAGGAGCCCTAACATTCTCTCCGGCCAATTCACCGCGCCCCTTGAAAGAACTTGGAAAACGGAAAAACTCTGAATTGGTTCCCCCACGAGTGTGGTAGCCAATCCCAGGCCCCAAAGGAAAACCGACCTGGAAAGTTTTGAGAACAGTTGAATGAAATCACAGAAGAGTTACTACCTAGCCCATAAACGAAACAAACACAGGTGCAAGGAATGTGCAAGGAATTTTTTACGATATCAAGGCGGTGGGGCGTGCCTAAAGGCCTAAATCGGTGAGAAAGAAATGAATTTCGTCTCTTTTGAAAACCCGCAGAACCCTCTTTCAAATTACCTTCCGCATTCCGACAGCGTAAGACATTTAAATGCCCCAAGAAACTTTTTTCCAATTGCTCACATTCCAGATTCAGCGGAAAGGATTCTTAAATGTGAAAAAAGAAAAAAACTCAGAATTGGAAGAGCGCTGACCCAATGAAAGCTGGTTTGTTAAGAAAAAAGTTGGGAAAAAACAAACTCAAATGGTCAGTGGGCTGTGCATATAGATGAAAATTTAAATTGAAATAAAAGACAAAAAGTTTAATTTTCAATTACTACCTGAAGGCAAAGGCTCATAAAGAAAGCCATGAAAAGTTTCGAGAAGAAAACTTATTATACAGATCTTTGGTGATAAGCAAACAACAATGATAGATATATAAAATACATTACTACTGGGCATAATGATAAAAAGCTCCTCTTACCATGGTTAAGGCAAAAGTTTGGGGTATAAGAAAGAAGAAAATTAAGAATGTATATTTGTGAATATATCTTTAATTTATGCGAGAATAACATAATACCGGAAGATAGTAATATAGGCGTAAAAAATCAAAATGACGCACCGCGATCATTAGGAATTAAACCGATGTTTAACCCGCAGTGAAGGCTGAATTGGATCTTTTCAAGTAACTGTCCATAAGAGGGGTGAAAAAATATTTGTGAGGTAGCTCCCACCAGTGTCAATCAGCAAAGTGGGTAGAAAAAATAAACCCTCAATTTTTGGCAAATTACAAGGAGTCAGGTTTAAACAAGTTTTTCAAACGTCATGCTTGCCGCACATTCAGGTCAAGAATGAGTCATGCAATTGGCTAATAAGACTCTGACTAATCATCGATATGTACTCTCGACTAATGTTTGGGCCTCCCACCATCAAAGTATAAGCAAAAGAAACCATAGTGAAGTTTTTAAGTCAGAAGGAATTCCCCCACCGGGGGAGGTGCCCAAAATAAATGGGGGTGATCAGAATAAGGGTGGCAAAGCTGGTTGTCACACCTAAATTGGAGAGTGGGTGCCGGCCTACTTGGACTCTTCCTTTTTCCAACCAACAGCAAGCCTGCTCCCACCCTTTAGTAAAATGGGAAAGTAGAAGCTTTTTACAAGAACTTTGGGCTAAACAGTTTTTTGCCTTTTGAAATTGAAAATCAAGCAATGCTTACGATTTTGCTGAGGTTGCACATGCCTGCCTTCCTTAACCCCGCGTCCCATCTCAGAAAGCGGGAATTAGAGTTCCCAAGTCAGATCTTATGGGACAAAATGTAAATATACCTGGTGGTCTAATTAAACCACTGAAAGTGGCAGATAAGCCCTGCATATAATTACATGAAAAAACTCCGCAAGGCATTGTAGTTATTACCAGTCGGCCACAGATTAAGACAACTGGTAATTAACAATAGTTACCTGGTGATTGCTTCCGGACATATAAAAGAAAGCGAAAATATATATGTAAAACTGAATTCCACTGTAATAATAATGGGCGAACTTCTAAAAAGATCACCGGGGCCCACGTTGTGGTAAACATAAACAACAATAGCTCAAAATTTTTGATAAAAAAGGGCGATTAAGTTTGGTGGGTTAGAAAAACCTCAAAGAAAAATGGTGAACAAATAATATTAATAATTTAGTTAATCTCCTCCTAAAGAAAACCCGTACTACAGGAGAAACTGAGAAAAGAAGTGGGATGAGCAAATTGTAGATGGATGTTCCCTTGGAAGAGTTTAAAGACGTTCATATAGTAAATTAAATACGCAGAAACAAATTAAAAAATTTGTTTACATGGTGTATCTAATTGAATCAAAATATAGTATTGGTAGTTTCTTTTTTAACCCTTCCTCGGGTAGTAATTTCATCTATTCTTCCTTCCTCTTTCCTTT
Organism: Trachelipus rathkii; assembly: GCA_015478945.1. Classification (NCBI taxonomy): domain Eukaryota; kingdom Metazoa; phylum Arthropoda; class Malacostraca; order Isopoda; family Trachelipodidae; genus Trachelipus; species Trachelipus rathkii. The sequence goes on from JABUQX010115038.1 coordinate 25,195, forward strand.
GAATTTATTGTAAAAGTTAGAAGGCGAGTATGGAAGATATGGAGGAAACGATAATCAGTTGCCTTAACAACTGCTGTATCAGTCCCCTCCATGCTCTTCTATCTCACAAGGTCACCATCGGAGAGGTATTAAAGGTCATTAGGGAACGAATCATGTTAAGACATTAGCATGTAACTGTATAAGTGTGTGTACACCTATGTAACGAGGCCTGATTTTTTTTAAAATTAGGTTTTCCCCTCAAGTTGTACACCTATAACAGTCCCATTGGGTGAAACGATTTGAAATAAACAATGTAACGAAGAGAGATGTCTTCAACATAAAGAAACAGTTAAAACATCAATTCTCCCCCCCCCTCAGGTGAGAGGGGCCAGAATTTGAATGTAATTGGTTTGAATCCGAAAGGGAGCATAAAGCTAAACTCACAGCTGTTTTAAGCTGGAAACCTTTTTTGGGGCAAAAGCCGGAGGTCGTAATATAAAAAAGTGTCAAGGGGTTTTATATTTGAAGCTTGCTATAATTTTACGAGTAAGTTATTTAGTTGAATTTATGTTTTAATATAATTCCATGTCCTAAAACGACACTAAAGAATCATTGGGAAAAATGTTATTAAAATTTTCAATATTGCAGTATTTTAATTGTTCAATAAACAACAAAGTTGAAATATCTTTCATTCTCATCTACTGATTAAGATTTATTTGATTCCAAAATAAATGGGGCTTGAAGTATCTCGGTCCATTATATATATATATATATATAATATAAATATTATATAAAATATATATATATTATATATATATTATATATAGATTAATATATATATATGATTATATATATTTATATATAGTAGTATTATATATATATATATATTATAATATAATATAATATAAATATATTATATATATATAATATATATATATTATATATATATACTATATATATATATATTATATATATATATATAATATATAAAATATATATATATTATTATATTATATATAATAAGTATATTATATATAACTATATAGTATATATTAATATATATATATATAAATATAATATATATATATATAATATATAAATTATATATATAATATAATATATATATAATATATAATATATATATATATATAGTATTATATATAAGTATTTTATAGTATATAAATACATTATAGTATTATTAAATTAATATCATTATATTATATACGTATATTAGTATATATATATATATATATATAATTTATATATATATATATATAATACATATTATATATTATATATATATTATATATATATTATATTAGTATATATATATATATATATAGTATATATATATATATTTATATATATATATATATATATAATATATAATATATATATATATATATATGTTAATATATATATATATATATCACCTATTTATTTATTCATTATTATTATTATATTTTTATTATTATTATTTTTTATCATTTTTATTAATTATTATTATTTTATTATTATTATTATTATTATTTAATTATTATTTTATTATATTATTATTATTATTATTATTATTATTATTATTATTATTATTATTATTTATTATTATTATTATTATTATTATTATTATTTTTATTTTATTATTATTATTATATTATTATATTATTATTATTATTATTTATTAGAGCCAATTACTTAAGGTTATTGGTTACTGTGATTAGCGATTAAAAACTTTTAAGGTGCTTTTGTGTTAAATTGGCGGATAAATCACAGATATGAATAAAGTCTTAAAGGGAAGACATTGCCAACGGTTAAAGTCGTCGAAGTGTAACTCTTAAAATTATTGAGTGTGATGGCTGCTTTTTGGTTACTCCCATACATGGGAAAAGAAAAGCAAAACCCAATCATAACTTGGAATCAACAAGCCGTTGGGGTCTGCAAAGAGCAAAGAAAAGGATTATCAAGTACTTTCGGTCTGTCAAGAGCAAGAAGGAGTATATTGAGGGCAATAGGGTGATGTACAAGGGAAAGAGGGAATGCTCTCAATGTAAAAAAAACTTCAGCTTTGACATTCAATCTACACAAAGCTTGAAATTGCACTACTTGATCGGAAATAACTTACACTGATACTTTTTGTTTGAGTTTTATTTCTTTTTAATTTTAAAACACAAATTAAATATTTCACATATTTTATTTACATGATGAAGGATTTTTGTTTTTTTAACTTTTTTTTAGAAACATCCTTCTTTTCACAAGGAGCCATGTACAGCAATTGAAGGAGGGTCAAAGCGGGTCCGGACCTGCTCAATAGACGGTAAGGCACCCATTAA
>JABUQX010115038.1:30000-45000 GCA_015478945.1 Trachelipus rathkii
CCCTATTCAAGGAGTGTTGCACGCTTTCAGAAGTCAACAAACTAAAGTAAAATTACGCAGATTGAGCACAGGACGCGGCTTTGAAGTGGGGGAGATGAAATTCAGCAGGGAAACACGAAGATGGAGAGGAATCCACAAACAGATGTGGCAGGAAGAAGGAATCACCGCAGCGAACTAGTCTGGAGTACTAACATCAAACACAAAACTCATGTGCAAGAACACAGCACCTATAGTTCTACGAGGGTGATGTATAGCTGGGTGACATGCAAGTTTTCAGCTTCATACAACACCTGCCACTTCGGTAATACCTATAAAAAAGAAATAAAACACCAAATCAAGGTCAGGTCCCAAATATAAAAAGTGAAGGTAACTGGGTCAGGTAAGGTCCCAAACATAACAGGTTATAAGCCTTTTGGCCTTGGACTCGACCCTATTCAACAAAAGCCGGGTTGAAACCAGATATGACGAGCAGTACTCCATACAAGGCGGATGAGGCCCCTTGTATAGCTGGAGCAACTGGAAAGAAGATGAAAAGAAGTCTCGCAGTCTAAAACAAAACTCCCAGTTTCTTGAGGCCGCCCTAGCAACCGTTGTCGATGTTGAGGTTCCCACAGGACATTTTTGTTTAATGTAAGGCCAAGAAGTTTATATTGTCAACAGGGAGAGACGAGAGAACCATCGAAAGAGGATAGGAAAGTTAGAAGGTGTCTTTAGAGAGGGAGATTTGGATATAAAGAAGTTAGTCTAAAGAGTTAAAATTTGCGAGGTTCAGACGACCCCATTTGTGAATTCCAAACCAGATTAGAAAGAATAGATATCGGAAAAGCTGTAGACGAGAGGAATTCTAGAAGTAAAAGAAGGAGCAGAGTTTTAAAATGAGTTGAAGAATAAAGGGTTGAGTCATCGCATATAGTGAAATAGAGGTAGAGTGCAGGCTGAGAAGATCATTAATGGAAAAGTAGGAATAAAGTAGGAGATATGACAGAACCCTGAGGGAACACCACTATTGACAGAAAAGGAAGAGAAGTCGGCCCATCAACAACAGCCGATATTGAGCGACTTGAAAGGAAAAACTAGACATAAGTAAGGCAAAGAGAAGGAGGAAACCCAAAGGAGGGGAGCTTGGAGAGCAGTGACGCGTGCCAACCCGGTCAAATGCTTTGGATATGTCAAGCGCCACCACGCAAGTCTCCCCGTAGTTCCTAAGGGTGGAAAACCATAAAACAGTAAGATAGGAAAGTATATCGCCAGTAGACTTCAAGCGCCGAAAGCCGTACTGGCGATTGAAAAGAAGTGAATGAGATTCCAGATGATCTAAGAATTGAGAGTTGAGAAGGGTTTCAAAGATCTTAGATAGAATACAAGTAAGAGCTATAGGGCGATAGTTAGTAAGATTCAAGAGGCAGCTCCTTTTTTGGAATTAGGTTGGACATGTGCGTTGCTTCCAAACACTGAGGGAAAGTGCTAGTATTGAGACATAGAGATAATAGTTGAACGACAAGGTGGTGGGGATAGCACGGAAGCAAACTCCCTCAAAACTGGGGAGGAAATGCCATCCGGGCCCCACCCGCCCTTCCTACCGTTCGTAGATTTCAGGAGCCCTGCCACCCAAACGAATTGTAATCCACAGGCAAATGCAATAGGACCACCTGAGAGGAGGAAGGAGGAGGATGAGGAATTGCCAGAATTCGTCCAGGAGTTGAGTTATAGGAAAAATAGGAGGCGAAGAGAATTGGGCCTTTTCAGTTGGAGAAATTAACAACAGAAACCAATTCAGGCGAATAAGAGGAGGAAAGACAGATTTTACAGAAGTTGTTAGAGATGTTTGGCAAAGGCAGAAAGATTTGTCAGTTAGGAGAACCAGGAGGTTAAGGCGCACTTTCGGTTTGATGAAAAAGGCCCGCTTTGCTCTTTCGAAAAAAGATATCCCTGCAACGATTTCTAGCAGAATGAAAATTAGCAAAGAGTGATAGGAGAACGAGAATTTTTCCACTCCCGATACGCACTGTCTCTAGCCTGGATGGCCAGAGAACAAGCACGATCGAACCATGGATTATGAGGAGAGAAAGATTTAGTCGAAGAAGGAACGAACCTGCTCATCCCATCAACGATTACCGCTCCCACCTTATCGGCAGAAGTTGAAGCGTCACAAGAGACAAAGCAGTTCATTCCATTATAGTTAGCGTAGAAGCAACGCAAGGGCCCCCCAATCGGCCCGATCAAAGTGCCAGAAAAAAAAAACGCGTAGGCAGGATGGAGCTGTTAGAGAGAAAGGTATTAAATTAAGAGAATATAAGGTTGTTTCATCTAAAAAAAAAATTAAAACTTTTGGTGGTTGTATTTATAGAGAGAAGGTATAGTTGGTTAAACATAGGTTCAAGTGTGTTCAAGAATGTTGACGTCCGGAACTCATCGTGTGGGTTTACTTTAATTAGTTGCTCAAGATCGTTGTTGGGAATGCTAAATGATTCGGCTCCTCCCCCACCCTAAATCAGTATGAGAGGACGCCAACCATATATTATATATATTATATATATATATATATATATATATATATATAATTATTATTTAGTTTTATATTAAATATATTATATATATATATATATATATATATATATATATATATATATATATATATATATAATATATATATATATTTATATTATATATATATATATATTTATAGTATATATATAACTATATATATATATAAACTAAATATATATATAAACTATATATATATATATATATATATATAAATATATATATATATATATATATAGTAATTTAGAAATGTATTATTAATTTATTATTAAAATAATAATAAGTATATAATAATACTAATAATGAACTTATAAGATAAATTAATAATTTTATCAAACACTCAATATAAATTAAATTTAAAAATAATATAATTAAATAAATAACAAGTAGATAATAATAAGAATAATTAAATAATAATTAATAAATATAAATAAATAACATAAACTATACATAATTAATTAAAATTTATATATTATAATATAATTCTAAATTAAATTAAAATTAAATTACAATAATTATAATATATAATAATATAAATATAGTTTTGAATAATAATAAATATTGTGGTCTCAATTTTTAACTAACTATACTGACATAAAACTTAATTAAAATTATAATTGGTATAAATTTTATTTAGAATATAAGATCTAAAGCATGATTTATTAATAACTTAATAACATAATTAATAAAATAATAATAATAATAATAAGTATAAATTATAAAATTAAGTGATAATTAATAATAATTATATAAATAATAAATAATTAAGAAGAAGAATATAATAAATAAGAATAATTAAATTAATATAATAATAATAAGAAGAAGAAGTAAACAATAAATTAAATAATTAATGAATTAAAGTAAAAAGTTATAAATTAATAAAATGAATAATTAATAAGATATAAGAATTACAATAATTAAGGATAAGTAAATAAATGAATAGTAATAAGAATAGATAATAGTGAAAGTAAAGTATATATAGAACAATAATATAGAAGATAAGTAAAGTGAGAAAGATAAGAAGAAGTAAATGAGAAGTATATAATAATGAGAAATGAAAGGATAGAATAAAGTATATATATATAAGTATAAGAAGTGAGAAGTAAGTATAATAAAGTAAGTAATAAAGGATAAGATAAGTGAAAGATAAGAAGTATATATATATATATATATAAAGATATAGTATAGAAGAAGTAAATACTAAGAGTTGAAAAGTGAAATATATAAGATATAAAATTAAAGATATAATATATAAAGCATATATATAATTAAACTAATAGAATTAAAACAGTAAATTATTAAACTATATAAAGAATTAGCATAAAAGTAATAAACAAGAATTACAAGTAATAAATTAACCCAAGTAAATAATTAAAGTGAATAATAATATAATGTAATTATAATTAGATAAAGATCATTAATAACACTGTGAATAAGATAGAGTAAAGTGATATAAATATATATATGAGTGAGATAAGAGAATTTATATATAATAAGAAGGAAGCTAATAATGAAAGTAATATTAGTGAGTAGTAATATGAAGAAATAGTATAGAAGTGAAAGAAGAAGAAAGTAAAGTAAAAGTAAGTAAAGTAAGAATAGAATGAAAGAAGTATAAAGTATATATATAAAGAATGAGTAATAGATAAGAAAGATAATGAAGATAAATAGTGAGTGAGGAAGCAAATGAGAAAGAAGAAGAAGATTAAAAGAAGAAGAAGTAAGAAGTGAGTCATTGCAATATTTATTTAATATTTAATTATTAATTATATATATTATTATTTCCATTCTTATATAATTTTTATTAAATGTATTAATTAATTAATAATTTAATTATTATTTTTTAAAACTTTTACTATTTTGAGATTTATTATTCTTGTTAATCTTATAAATTGTTAAATTAATATTTTTTTTTCCTTTTTAAAATTATTATATTAATAGTTTAATTTATATTAAATTATTTATAATTATTATCATCATTCTTCTAATTCAATCATCAATTATATAATCTATTACATTCATAATCTATAATTCTAATATATTATTATATATTATATTTAATTATATATTTATATATTATTTATTTATTATTTTTTTGATTTTACACTTAGGGCAGCGTTATTAATCTCTTTTTCTACATTAACTTTATTTAATTATTAATTATTATATTTTATATATTAATTTATATTATATTATTATTATTAATTTATTTGATAAATCTTTTAATTAATTGAATTATTTTTTTCATTCTTAAAATATACTGATTTAATTTATTATATAAATTATTAAATTTTAATATATATTATATTATTATTTATATTTATATTTTATTAAACAAAAAAATTATATTTTAAATTTTCAGTGCTCTCAAATTAATTATCTTATTTGTCATCAAAATTTTACCTCAGGATACTTTATATTTAATGAGTTATGCTAGTTATCGAATTTATTTAACTAAATATCTCAATATATATTATAAGATGTACAGTGTTCGTTTGTTTATATGATTTTGCACTATAGGTTGGATGTACTCCTATATAATCTCTTTACTATTCCTACTTTATTGTATAATATGGTATATCCTCCATGCTCTCACCGATATTACAATTCTCACTGCGATACTCTAAGTTCTCTGCATAAAGAAAATATGATAATAAAGTGTACTAAAGTTTAGAGTAATTATTGATGTGAAATTTAAAGTCTATTAGTATACTGAATAATATTTACTTAACTCTAGTTAAAACAAGAAAGCTATTCTATATTTGATGTTTAGTCTTGTTCATACCCCCACAGTATACCGAACCGTGTATATATGGAGAGTGAAAAGATTTTCAAGTCTTATTACGATTGTGACGTCTATAAGTTAATAAATGAGAGCTTATTATATTTTAAATAAACAAATGGTATTCACTGATAGGTAGTTCTTAGGTCATTCAAATATCCAAATAACTTGTTGCGAGATATAATTGCTATAATATATAAATAAATAAAATAAATATAGTTAATATTAATATCATATATTAACATAATTAATCCATTAAAATGACAGAATAAATAATATAATAAAATATATGAGCAATTAAATATATTAATAATAATTAGTAATAAATTAAATAATAATAATTATATATATAAATATATTATAACTATAATATAAATATTATATGATATAAGATCAATATATAAAAATAATCCATAATTTAAATTTGTTAATAATATTTAAGTAATATTTATTTAATAAGTGATTTGACTCAACCATTGAGCAATCTAATTAAAAATTATTGATATATTGTGAGTATATATAGCTTTATAATTAACTTAGTCAAATCGATATATACTCAGTTAGGTAAGAAAGCCTAGGGATAATTATATATACATATATCTATAATCTAGCACTGTCTCTCAACTCGTGCTGAACTCTCAAAGTATAGAGTTATCTGATCTAGTCTATAAGTGACTTATCATACTACTTTTACATATATGCACAGTCACAGTTTTTAATCTATTTAAATTTCAATACCTCTCTCACCTCTGTTCTAGTATTAATAAAAGGCTTACAAAATCTCTACATATATATATATATATAGTTAAATCTATATCTTTAAGACATCAAAATTATTAATAGAGTGCGATGAGTATTTAGACTATTATAGAATCTTGAGGATTGATTGTTTAGATATTTTTCAGTACACTCGTTGTACGTGATGTGCGATCGTTGAACCCGGTTAAGAGATATGGAGTAGAAATAATGATAATAATTATACAGTTATTTGTAATTCATGATTTATTAAACATAAAAAAAATCCCTGCAATATTATATACGTCAATTTAAGGTATAATGTGAAGCTAAATATAAATAATATATAATAATCATATAATTGTAAATATTAAATAATTAAATATATATATAAATATATAATATAATATAATTATAATATAATAATTAATATAATTAAAATAATTAAAGAAGAAAAATACTTTAAATGTACCCATATAACAATATTACCCTTCAAATATTTGAATATAATTATAATATATATTAAATATATATAATTGTGATAATAATTATAATAAATATATATATATTATATAATAATAATTAAATATTATATAAATTATTATAATTAATTATAATATATTTAAATATCATAATAATTATTAATTAATATATATATTATAAATTATATATATATTAATTTATTAAATATTAATAATATATAAAATTTAATAAATCCAAATACTTAAATATATCTTAGAAATATAAATAATTTCATGAATAAAATATCTACATTATATTTAATTACACTTTGTGCGTTTTTAAAGTATATGTTTATTAAATCTCAATATATAATTTTATATCTTAAACTCATTATAATGACTCAAGGAGATATACAATACTAATATATATTAAATAATTTCTAGACTATAATTAAGTAGACTCATATATAAACAATAGTTTACTCTTCAACAATCTACTTTTCTAGTATAATAGTCTCATAATATATATTAGTGAGTTCATATACTGGAAGACAGCAATCAATAAGATCTCCTCAAACACTTCTCTCCTCTTTGACATGATATTACTCTAGTGATAAATGGTAAATATTTCGATATCATTATATGTATTTTTGGTTATAATCAACACAGTTTTGAGTTTCGAGTGGTGTCATACCTTTCTCTCGGTCTATAAATACACGCGATATAAAATACTAATATGTCGAAATCAACTCTCATTGTATACACGTTTTGTTATTTAGAGTAGTAATAAATAGTTGGCGAGTAATAAAAATATACTCTTACGATCTATATATTTTATATACTAGATCATTATAATAAAACATAATTAATTGATATTATCATAACATTATATTATCTGATTAATGACTCATTCTATTCCTTATTATTCAATATAATAGTATTATAATTTCTATTATAAATATAATGTTAAATATTTATTTTATATATACTGGTATAAAATTAAATTCATATATTATATATATATAGGTAATATAATTATAGGTTATCATAATAATGATCTTGATAAAACTTTATTACTTTTGAAGAATGTAACTATATAATGCTATATAATTTATTAATACTGAATAAAATATTATAGTAAAGTTTAATAGCTTTTTGAGTGAAATTTTTTCAATAGTACTTAATATATATTATATGTTTACAGGATAAAATAACTAAATTAATTTGAATTTAAATAATAAATATAAATTTATTAAATATAATATAATATAATAATTATATATTAAATTGAAACAAAGTTAATTAATAATTATAAACTCTGAAAGATATTTAAATATGTATTAAAAGCGTATATTTTCTCTTACAATGTATTTAAATTTAAATATAAAAAATAATAATAAAATTAGATTAAATTTAATATTATTGATAAGTTGTTTTTTCCCCCAGCTTATTTTTGAATAATGAAATAATTTAGTAGTATAATTAAAGTATAATAGATCATTCATTCTATAAATTAGAATTCTATATAATAATAAATAAAAGAATATAATGGAATATAAATGAATCTATATAAAAAATTTCTCAATAGTGTTTCAAAGTAATATAAGTGGACAATATTATATATAAAGTGGAGTGTGATGAATTAGACATTAAATGAGTGTGTATGAGATTAAGAGTAAATATTTAATAAATATTGTGATTTTTCTTTTTAGGTACGTATGACGTAATTGAAGTATGAATGTAAATTGATAGATTTAATAATAGAAAGGATGATAACTGTAAATATATTAATCAGAAGTAAATAAAATATAATAATATAATGAAAATAAGATTAATTGTTGTAATTTTGTGATTTATTATTAAAGTTGATATACTATATCATAGTATAAATAATATATAATTAAATATAATAAATAATGGAATAATTAATATTTATTAAATAATATATAATGATATAGTAATAGTATATAACTGGAATTGTGATATTAAGAGGAAAAGTATTAAGTTTTAATAAGATTGTAGTGAGCATAGATAGTAGTTTAAGGGTAATATAACTCGTAACCTGGCATGGATAACTCTAATGAGACGAATTAAGATAAATACAAATAGTAAATGATGAATAAATTTGAATAATTAAGATTCTAGAGAGTAAATAAACTCAGAATATTGATATAAATAATTGTAAATAAAGAAAATTTGAAAGAGCGGAATCTAGTATATTTATTAATGAAGTAATAATAATAAGTAGGCTCGAGAAAGAATATAATTAATAAAGGATATAATATAATAATATTATTAAAACAATGGAGATAAGTATTGTATAAGGGAATTAAGGATTGATTGTAGTAGAATGGTGATATAGTGGGAAAATATAGATTGTAATATAGACGTCCACACTGGTAGTAAATTACCAAATAAGTGGTAAAAATTAAATATAGTCACCTCTATATATATCAATATTAATGAATACGAATAATAAAAAATCTCAAATTATTAAATAATAAAGTTATAACAAAAACTAAATAGCCTACCTATGTACTCTATTCTTTATATAGTTTTATATATTCAGGAACTTAAAAGCTTTAGTTTATCTAGATAGGTGAAATTAACCTACTTGGGGTAAATTTTGAAACTTTTAAGATTTCAATGCATATTTTGATTTATTTTATTATTTTCGATTTTTTAATATAATTCTACATTACATACCGTAAGTTAACTAAATACCTTAAATCTAATGCCAATTTTCATAAATTTACTTAGAACTAACTTGGGGTACTAATCTAAGTTTTAGTATGGGATTTAATATAACCCCATTTCATTAATGAGTGCTTATTATCTTATTTTCTACGTAATTGTGCTTATTTATCTATATCATAAGCATCTTTTACTTCACCCATTATCCTGGTGATAAATATAGAAGGAAGACTTAAAGATAAAAGAAAGGAAAAGAATAAGTTAATAATATTATAATATTATATTAATAATATATTATATATATATATTATATATATATAATATATATATATATATATTATATATTAATTATCTATATATAATAATTATATATATATATATATATATATATAAATACTATATATTATATATATATAACTATATATATATATATATATTTATAATATATATATATATAATATATATATATATATATATATATATTATATATATATATATATTATAATATATAATATATATATATAAACTATATATTATTAATATTCTAATTAATAATACATATTATTAGATAATCAGCCCTAACGTGGTGACAGCAGGGAGTGAGTTTTTTTATTCTACTCACCTCCACCAAAATAAAACTACACCCCGATCCATTTATTTAATTTATTATTATCATTATCCTAATAAACGAATAGAGGACGCTGGTATTTATCAAATCCTCTCAGCGTTAGCAGTGTTATGAGGTAGTTATTAATATCTTTATACCGTATATAATATATATAATAATATATATATATATAACTATATATAACTATATATATATAATATATATTTAATATATAACTATATAATACTGCCGAACACGTTTATCATAGGTAGGCGCTGGTTTATGGTAGATAGCCGGTACCTTAATAAGTATTCGATTATTCCTTATGTAGGTATATCCCTCTACGTGTTAACCCCTACTGCTACTCTCTTATAGGGTAATATATAAAGCATACGTTAAAAGTATATAAGTTATATATTAATATATATATATTATATATATATTAATTAATAATATACTATATATAATTATATTAACTATATTTATATATCGTATATATATATATAATATAATTAAATATATTATATATATTATATAATATATATTTATATAATATATATATATATATATATATATATATATATATATATTATATATATATATATATAAATATATAATTTAATTAAGTAAATAACTAATATTAAGTATAACTAATTTATAAGAATAAAGAAGACATGAGTAAAAAGTACCACTAATGGGACCTAATTCGTAGACTATTGTCCTAAGTCCTAAAACCACTTAATCAAACACAACATTTCATTACATAGTACAATAAGTAATTGAATAATATATCATACGACCTCCTATTTAAGTAGTGAGCTTGTACAATTATTATTGTTATATATATATGTAACTTAATACCAAATCCTATAATTAAAAGGCTGAAAATATATTATAAATTGAATTATTAATATATAAATAATATTAATATGGATTAACACAGCAATATATTATTATTATAATATATATCATACATATATAATAATATATTATATAATATATATATATATATATATATATTATTATATATAACTATAATATATAAACTAAATATATTAATATTATTATATATATATTATATATATATATTAATATATATATTAATTAATATATATATATATATATATATTATAATTAATAATATATATATATATTATATATATAATATATTATAATATAATATATAATTAATATATATTATATAATATTAATATTAATCATAATATTTATAATTGTATATATTATATACCGTATATAAAATATATATATATATATATAATATTATATATATATATATATATATATAATATCATATATTAATTAATATATAATATATTAATATATATATAATTAATATATATATATTATATATAATATATATTATTAATATATATATATTAATATATATATAATATAATATAAATACAAAAAAAAAACATTATATAATGGGAAAGTAAAGATAAATACTTGACCTTCTCTGGGAATGATGAACTACCGCTATGTAGCGATATGAAGAAACTAATATACTCGAATGGCTTTACCACTGAGAAATCTCTTACAACCCAATAAATAGGAGTTGTGATTCAAAATAAAAAGTGTATTTCAGAATGCCAACTCGAAGCTCCTCCGTCTCTCAAAGTAATTATCACCAAGGTGTTCATGATAGTTCGCAGGAGTGCTCATTCACAGAGGATGGTACAAATTTTTAATTATTGGAATGAATCCTAATTTTAAGTATGTTAACAAACAACAGAAACTATTGTAATGGGAATTGTAAAAAAGTTCTAATATTATATTAATATAATATAATATTAATTATATATAATTAATATATTATAATTAATTATATATATATTATTATAATATATATATATATATATATATATTATAATATTATATTAATATTATATAATATATTATATATATATTATATATAATATATATATATATAATATTATATATATTTTAAATATAATTTATATAATAGAATATATATAATAATTAATATAATATAATATAATTATAATATATTTATAATATAATATTATATATATTTATATTAATATAGTTATATATATATATTATATAATATATTAATTATATATATATATATATATATATATATATATATATATTAATTATATATAATATATATAATTTAATATTTAATTATAATATTAATATATATATATTATTATGTATTAATTAGATATATATATATTGAACATATGTATATAATATATATATATATATATAGTTAACATTTATTAGGTAATGATATATCAAGTATATAAAAAAAAAATAATTAATAATAATATTACGATAGTGAGAGTAATATAGATGATATATATAGGTTTGTATAGGTATAATGTATATATATTAAGATATATAATAATAGGTAGTAGCTATCAAAATTTTGTAATTATATACTTATGCTTCATATGACTTTATAGTGTAGAGTGATGCATCATTGTGATTGCTTTAATTGAATCCGAGTGAGAAGAAAACTTTTGTGTACAAAGGGATTAGAGACCACTCAGTATTTCAAGTGATACAGGTATTGGACATTAAGGTAGTAGTATTTGTGTATTTTGTTAGACAGGTTATGGATAATTTTGTGTAAATATTACTATGTCTAATGCAAAAAATATCCATGATATTTTTTAAAAGTGTACGTAGGTCGTGTTAGGTTTGTCGTGTACTATTATACTCTTAGTTCTGATTATGACACGTTAGCATTATTGATTGTGAAAACTTTGTTATGTTTAGCATATGATTCATGTGCGACAAATTCAAGTTAGTGATGATAATCAATACAAGTTGTTGCTGTAGTGATATGATAGGAATTTTAGTTAGGAATTATTAACATTAATAGTTAATGTAAGAATAAACCAATAATGGTGGGGGGGTAGAGCATGGGAGTGGGACGAAGGTGCGGTTGAGAAGCTAAGATATTGTACTGAATTTAACAGGGTTATTTTAAGGGCTATGGTGAAAAACACAAAATTTCTGAAGTTATAAATATTATGAAAAGGTGCGTAAAAATATTTCCATGTAAAAACAAACTGTTTTTAGATAACAGTATAGAAACAAAAATAAATGTGAAGGTTTTGTATGTTTGATGATTATACAAAATATTTGACATGAAATAATAGATCATAGAGGATGGGAGGGTGCAGTGGTAGGTATCTGGGTTGATGTGGAAGGGGAGGCAGGGAAGAGGCCTGGAAGGGCTCTGGAGGGCTTGGAGGACTTTGAAGGCTGTGTTTGATTTATATCAAAACGTAATTTTTTTAAGTTATAACTTAAAAAAATAAAAATGTTCAATTTTATTTTTAATTTTTTTTTTTTTTAATTTTTTTTATATTTTTTAATTTTTTTATTATTTTTTGATAATTTTTTAAATAAAAATTTCAAATTTTTTTCTTTTAATTTTTTTATCAAATTTTAAAATTTGCTTTTAAATATATTTTACATTTTTTTAATTTTCGTTTTAATTATTATTTTTTTTAAATTTTTTCATTTTCTGCATCGATGATACATCTATAAGACAGATTATCATACCAACAAGTTCCTCGTGTGGAATATGCAATATTATCTATATTGGTGAGGACCAGTACCCCATCTGGGGCACATTGCAGTCATTTCTAATACTCCCGGCGATACATCTTAAGATACTATTCTCAGAAGGTTATTCTCTGAAAAAAGTATAGCCAAGTTTTCATCACAATCTACGCCCAATATTTCCATAGTTTGGGGGCCGTGATTCCCCAAGGGACCCATCAGGTCAAATTTTACTCGGTTACACCTAAAGATACATCGTAAGGAAGAGGCGGGTAATTAAAGTTCGTTGTCTATGTCAATATTTGTTCTCAGATTTTTGGGGTGTCAGTACTCTCCGCCATTTTGAGGGCCACCATATAATGCGTCCGTTCATTTTTACAATTACGGAGGGGTCATATAAGATACATCCTAGTATGGATGTATTTTGTACCAAAGTTTTTCAAGCTTTTCACCTCAATATTTCAGGTTTTGGGGGTCTGTCCCACAAATGGGGTCCTAGACACCCCTATACGGTCCTTAATATCATCATATTCGAGATCTAAAGACTCGATAAAACATATATAAAGACACCACATTGTTGTTATACGAATTTTTTATTAACACGGCTCCGCACCGGCTTCAGCCCACCGGTGTGCCAGCCAAACTCCTCTCAGAGATCCAATACTAATATCTTCTTTCTAGAAACTTCGGACCTAGAATCCTCTCCCCAAAGATGTGGTGGCAGATTTATTACGAGCACTTCAATTTCTCTAAATGGGATTTGGTGCGTGGGTCCCTCCTTCGGGCGGGACCCAGTGGGACGTAACTTCGTATACAAATAGAGAATATGTCACCATCTAACCCCCCCTCCAATTTTAGCACGATACGACAACTCTAACCCATGTAAGATAAATATAGTACTGGAGCCTAATAAGGGCTAGAGGCCGGTAGAAGCCGGTAGCCGAAAGCTCCGTAAGCCTAGAAAAAATATTTCACCTATATATATTTTATATAATATATATACAGGGAGTCAGAATGGAGACGGAACGGGGCTCAGAACGAAGGTCGCCTGTTCTGGTGGAATCCAAACCGGAACGTTGGGGGCAGACAGATGCGGTGCGGTTGTTGGAACAGGAGGGCGTGAAGCGGAGTCGGAGGTTGAGATGGCTGAGCACAAAGGCACCTCAAATTGAGATCACTGCGTGATCTCAATTTTTCGATGTAATAATAAATAATAATTAATAATAATAATAATAAATAATAATAATAATAATAATAATAATAATAAATAATAATTAATAATAATAATAATAATAATAATTAATAATAATTAAATAATATATAAAAAAATTAACATGACAAATCAATTATTCTTTATCACTAAAAAACACGTGTGCCTTATCAGTTTCTTATCAGCTAACGCTATAAGAAACGAGCAACACTCCGCATTCCTGAAAGTGTTTGGTCGACGAACCGTTGTGCATCAAGTACTTTTAGGTAATATAATATAGTTATAATTATACTATAAAGAGTTATATATAGAAAATTTATGTATATTAATATTTATATGTAGTTGATATACGATATACGTAGTATATAATATATAGTAAGATATATATATATAGAAGACATAT
>JABUQX010115038.1:50000-57500 GCA_015478945.1 Trachelipus rathkii
ATTTGCAATAGGAGAAAATCTAAAAATCCCTTAAAATTTAATGTCACTTTAAGCAAATTAGGATTCTTCCGAGCATTTAGGAGAAGAGGACTAACCAGTGCTGAGTATCTAAAATCACACCTCTCTATTCCGAGACGTTCATAGCGTAATAGCTTCCACTCTCGAAGATAAATCCTCAACAAGTTTACGCTCTTGATTTGTATTGTTCGTGAAATTAAAACCAATTGGACGTGTGTGAGTGTAGCGGGAAGGGAAAATTAAAGTACATGCCTAAAGAACCCATATGAGTGCCCTAACCGAGATAATGAAACATCCCTCCCCTATTATTATCTCATCGCCCATCGGCTTCTGGATATGACTATCTCCGATTAAAATTAAGGGTATTTAAAAACCTTCCCTTTAGGATGCTCCTCAGGCCGAAATGCTTGCCCTTATTAATTATTTATTATGCTAGCTATATATTATATTATAATTACTATTAATATAATTATATGAGTTAAAGCTCGACGGTATTACTATTTTTATTTTTTAAACAGTTTAAAAAGCTTAAATTTTATTCAAAAGAAGGAGACTCCAAATAATTATATCAATAATATAAATAATGACTGAGCATACACATTCATAATAATTCATCACTCATTAAGAGGACAGGAATATTCAAAGTTAAGTTTGAAGACAGAAAGTGTTTTACTCCTCAACAACAATTTTGATGATGTTTATCTATCACTCGAATTTAGGTATTGAGGTGTTGGTTCCTATTTCAAAATTCACCATAGTTTTAACCAGGGATGGCACGAAAAAAATCAACTGATTTTTTTCAGGGCTGCGAAGTCGGAGTCGTGGAGTCGTGCAATTTTTGGGAATAGACCTCAGTACCTACTTACCTGATATTTGAATGTTTTGCAAAACTTTAAAAACACACTATGTGTTTGAGTGTTTATATCATTTATTAATTAAATTGAAATTAAAACGAACCAAATTAAAATTTAGTATCTGTTACATAATATAACTAAGCAAAAAATAAATGCTTTAAGTGGGAGGGATGAACCTGATGCTTTAATAATAAATTTTCAAACTTTATATCTGTTTAACTTTATTGACGATAGCATCTGCATGGACAATGCTGCTTTCATCAGAAGCAGAGCTACGGAACCGGTATATTTTTTTGCTAGGAGTGTTGCTATGAAAGACCTTATTGGGATGTTAAAAGGCGATGCAAGAACAGCAGATTAATGGAACTTGCATAAACAGTATCTATTTCTTATCAATCTTATGTACCTAATAAGTTCTTTCGTTAGTGACTGTATCCCCCCGATCAGATATCCTCTTGTAATATGACAGTGTTCACCTTTACTAATATGTCACCATATGGATTGATTATCCACTGTGAGCAACTGTGGTATTACCATAGTCAAAACATCCTCAAACCAAGTTTCAAAATCTGAATAGAAAATAAAGAGGGAAATATTGTAAATATGTTTTTAAACGTATAGTGTTGTTAGTAATAACTGTTACATAAAAATAACTAAGCCATAAAAAATTAAATGCTTTATAGTGGGAAGGATATGGAACCTGATGCAACTTAATAATTAAAGGGTTTCAACATTTTGGCAGCAACTTCTAGTTATGATTTAATCTCAAGAAATCTCCTCTGAATGTTAAAATGATGTCCAGCTCTGTTTCTTTTTTTGTGCTAGAGAGATGGGCAACGCGCTGAATAGTTACCCCTTATTCACACTATTGGAATATATATGAAGGATGCGTACGAAAAGCAATTAAAACTTTCTTCGCGCAACGTCGACATAAACAAAGGAAGCGGGATAGAAGTAAAACAGGAGAAGGATGATGTCTAATGAAGCAGCAGCAAAAATGGCATGATATTCGTTTACGTTAAACTGTACCTAAAGTATCTTCGTTAGTGGCTTTATTTTCCGATCAGTTCCTCTTTAAGTAAGAATATGACATCCGGTTTCTCTAAATGTGCAACCATATGGATTTGATTATCCCACTGATGGGATGTAAATTGACCATTAGTGAAACAGTCCTCAAACCCAGTTTCAAATTACTGAATAATAATAGTATAGAAGGGCATTTAAAGAATAATATTATTGAACAGAAATAGG
The DNA here is from genome assembly GCA_015478945.1 of Trachelipus rathkii. Classification (NCBI taxonomy): domain Eukaryota; kingdom Metazoa; phylum Arthropoda; class Malacostraca; order Isopoda; family Trachelipodidae; genus Trachelipus; species Trachelipus rathkii. Next base: position 52,124 of record JABUQX010115038.1, read on the forward strand.
TTTGAAACGTCATTCTTTTCTGGACAGTGTTGGTCTCTGTGGACAAAATTGGGGAACTGCGGAAAAGTATCTCGTACCAAAGTCCAATGTTGACTTTCATATAGCTTAAAAATTTGGCAAATGAGAAACGCTGAAAAATAAATAATGGACTTATGTTTGTTAAATCAAATTTGAGGACGTGTCACCTTGTAACTGCAAGTTAACCTCAATAAATTTATGAAAACAAATCTGTTAAATAGACAATGTCTGGTTTCCACTTGATTAAATTTTCTTTTAAAATTGGATCTTCAGCATCCAGAAACTCTAAAATAAAGTCTCAAAAAGTGTAAAAAATCTTGTCAAAACATAAGCCTTTTGACAGTCAGCGTACTTCAGTATGAAGGAGTAATTGATGAAAGTCTCTTCATCTTCTTCACACACTTCGCAAATTAACCTTCGTAATTCAACGCGTTGTTTTTCCGGATTCGGTTTACTGCATGAATGACTAATTGAAGAGATTCATCCAACCTAACATTCAGATTTTTAGCAACTAAATGTTGTCGATGGATGACGCAGTGTATTGCTAGCAACCCGGGCACATTTTGTTTTAAATAGCTTATAAATCCACAAACATGGCAGGTGCTCCATCTGTTGTTACTGATATTATATTTGATAAGTGGATTGTTTTTTTCTATGAAGTAATCCTTCAAAACATCAAATGTTGATTCGCCTTTAGTGTCGGTTGTCATAGTTCTCGCGAAGAGCAGTTCTTCTAGTAGATTTCTTGATCCATAATAAAACGAACATATGCCAATAATAATGCTCAGTACCAGGTAAAGTTGCTCGTTTCAAAGCGTGTATAGAGGAAATTCGCGGGTGGGATTTGACAGCGAGAATCAATTGACACAAGAAGATTAATCAAGATCATAACCTTATTCATTTTCAATACGAGTTATACCTTGATGTCAAACCTGGTGTGGCTTAATAAAAGAATTATGTACTTTTAATGATTATATCAGAAGTGCACGTTTGCTGATAAAATAGAATTTTTTAAAACTCTTAGACATTGGCTGCAAAGATAATAACTTTTCTCTCTGGATAGTATGTGGTTTCCGATATGAATTTGAACTATAATAAAAGTTTAGAGGTAGTGAGATATCTGTAAGATGCGCCTTACGCTTAACAAAACCATCATACGTACCTTTCTTTGTACGTCGTAAAAGCGAATCATGTTCTGTCCACCGGTTGGGGTTCATCTTCTGAATTTTTATCTTAAGTGGGTGGGTTGAAAGATATAAATTCAAATTATCTGCTATACCTGTTTATGAGGGTGACATCTTCTCAGATGATCCTCCTCAAAAAGTTTAGAAATGTTTAAAAACATAGCGTCAATTGCTTTAAAACGTTGTTGTATAAAGAGGTACACAGGAGATAATGCACGGTCTTCATGCGAAAAGAAGGAATTTCTACTGCGCAGGATATGTGTTAATGACGATAATGCATTGAAGTAGATTAAAGGGTAATACATTATGTTACTATAATTTATTAGACAAGGTTCAATAGTGGATATTGCGACCACAAATAGCGAAAACATGGCTACAACTTAGCACGAAATAATTTTATGAGAACATATAATACTTAGAAGTGTACTGAGGTAAATATACTATCGTTAAAAGGCCTCATATCCAGTGAACGGGAAAGAACGCTAAAAAGAAGAGGATGGCCCCCCTCGGTTGACCCCGGCGAGTATGTTACATCTGCGGAATTGAGCCCCAGAAATAATGAAAAATTAAAAAGACTCGTGGGACCCTTTGCCAGACGGCGGGTGAAAAAGGGTGTTAGTAAACGACACGAAACTGAACCTGACCAACAAAGCGTGGCTCAGGCCGGGATATATAGACCACTTTGGGAGAAAAATCGACCCAAATGGTGTATTAGTAACCGTAGTATCCCCGCCGACTCAGTGTGTGTAGCAGGATATGCATAAGAAACGAAACAGGATCCATGAGGGCAGGGAAGTAACGAGCATAACTGACCTCTTCTTAAAGCGTAATTAGCAAAGCCAGAACTATGTCAAGTGGTCGACAAGCCCACAACGGCGCGAGACTGGCCAACCATCCATATCTCGCACCGGGCATAGCCAAATTACGGCAAGACTCTTATATCACAGACATAGATTCAAAATGCTGCGCCTAGGGGGCGGTGTGAGTGTGACCTCAAAAAATAAAAAATAAAAAATACCTCCATGATAGATAATAAATAATGCCTAAATAAGAATGGAGTTAAGTACGTTAAGGTTAGTAGTATAGATAACCGGTCAGAATAACTGGGACAGATTATAGAAATACTATAGATATATATAATAACATATATATATATAAATATATATGTATATATAAGTAATATATAAGTAGTAAATAGAGATATAGATATTATATTAAGACGATATATATAATAGATATACGAGTAATATAGTATATATATATATATAAGATACTATTAGCTTAAGACTGTTTCAGTTGTAGATATAGAGAAATAAAATGTAATTAAACATGAAGTCAAAAGGAATAAACATTAATACGGAAGAATGATTTGGATTACATACGTATGAGATAGAAGAAGATTGTAATGGAATTACTTGCCAGATTAAACCAGAGATGCCCTGAGAAAGGCGGAAGCCAATGAACCAAGCCAACTGCGAATTTTTAGTTCATCTCATGTGTCATCAGTAGGAAACACAACCCATTTAGTAGTATCCGCTTCATGCAGTAAAAAAGAAAACGGGGATGATACGTACCTATGGTTATCCCCTTAAAAATCTAATTGAAGAATCATAAACACTAACAACCGAAGATAAAAGACTTGCGTGGTGAATAAGACAAAAATGTCAGTCAGCAATAATAATCAATCCAGAATTTGTGTGAACACCAATCAATTTAAATGGACAGAATCAATTGTGCGCACATGGCGGCGTTTACCCAATTGCGAATCCACCAGCTACTGTACAGGAAGCGAATATGGGTGTACAGAAATAAAGTAATAGTATAAAAAGACCAAAAATGAATATGAAGAAAAATTACCTCATAATAAAATTACAGACAAACAACATAGTAACAGTATTCACAAATTAAAGCCAGTAATAAAAATAAACAGACTTATATATAATATATATTATATACTATAATAATAGTAAAATATAATATATAGAATATATATATATAGTATATATATATAATTTATATATAATATAAAAATATAATAAATATAATAAAATAGATAGGTTAATATAATATATATTGAAATGTTTGCAATGATAGTATAAAAATTGATATCAATACCTAAATTCTAGAGGAAACTTTATTTTTACTTTCATAAAGACTAGAGATGGAATTAAAGTAATTGATTATAGATAAGAGAGAAAAAAGTAAAAGCTAAAAAAAGAAGCGAAGAAATGAAGGTAATTAGCAAACGTGACCTTGATATCTTTTATAATATAATGAATTATATAATTAAATATTGATAACTATATAGTAAATGAAACTAAACAACGCTAAACGCAAATAACTGCAGAAACTTACAGTTGTGCCTTAAAATAAAGTATATAATTTATTATACATACTAAAGTAATTAGACTGAATACACTAATGATCTGTGCCATTCCGATGCATGCAGGAACTGAACGTATAATGCGGGAAAAGTTAAAGGATATATAAAATGACCAAGGAGAGATAACGTGACAGATTCTTTACATTTTATTGCCAGAGAGTTTCAGGAGGGACTTATTGCACAATTTCCAAACTTGCTTTGGAATATGAGGGGGCGTAAAATTAACAACATAAAGTAATCCATAGTTGGGATTTAAGTTTTTTAGTATTTAAATTTTTTGAAAATATAACATCAAAGTAATTGGGTGATTTTTAACGTTATCCTATTTTAAAAGTTTTTCATAATTTTTCACTGTTTACTTATCTTTATGTAAATTAATAAATCCAATTTAAAAAAAATAAATAAAAGTGATGAACGCAGAAATAAATATTTTACAGATAGTATGTAAAAATTGATTGAAAGACCGCGTTCCCTAGTCAGTTTATAGTTTGGTTAAAGCGAACTTTTTAACGCTTTTGCCCAGATGTGAAATAAAAATTTCAATTGCCATTGCTCATAATATTCACTTATATAATGCGCGCAAGACGATGAAGTATTCAATGCTACGGCATTAATTGTACTGAGATAAAAGGTAAATAGTAATTGAAAAAAAAATACTAAGATAGAAGGAGGAGAAAGACAGAGAGGAAAGACAAAAGGTAAAAACTATATTACGTGATTGATTATTATTATTAAATATTTTAAGAACCACCGTATAGATATATATATATTAAATTATATATATATTAATAAATATAACTGAATATAGATGAAGAAAGATATTAGTATAAGATAATACTATATATATGATATATGATATGATATATATAGGGATACAATAAGACAGATATGATATATTATATACAATAGATAGTAATATATAGATATATAATTATAGATAAATAATTTATTATTGATATTAATGATAGATATATATATATATATTAGTATAATTAGCGATTGAGCCGAACCGCACCAAGATCGGTGGAGTAGTTACTAGCAGCTACATTTTGTATGGCGGTGACTCACACGACAATCCAGCTGAGAAATATGTATGCACGGTGCGCGATAAATTTGATGCTGAAATTCTTGTAAAATGTAAAGAAGGGAACTAAGCAGTGCGTTGCTCATGAAACAGAAAAGGTATATGTGGTGCGAACAAAATAAATAACCAGAGTGAACAGTTCGTGGTGCGTCCTACCCAAATGGGTTGGGAATGAAAGGTGGGGTTGCTAGGTTACTCTAAATCCGGTGCTCGGGAGAAAAACCACTAAAAGACTTAATATAGTAATATATATATAATTATAAAAAATAAGAAGATAATAAAATGAATATATTAATATATATAAGTAAAAATATATAATATAATATAATATATATATATAATGATATATATAATATAATATCAAATATATATATATAATATAATAAATATGATATATATTATATATATAATATATAAGTAGTAATATATATATATATAGGTAAAAGTTACTTAACGGCAACACGGAACGGCAAGGAACGGGAGCTTGGATCAAAAAAAAAAATTTCACAGGTTAGCCTCAATTATTTAGATTAACATAAATAGAGACGTTAATTATGTGAGAGGAGAATAATCGAAATTGATAAAAAATAAAAAAAAAAAAAAAAAAAAAAAAAAAAAAAAAAAAATGTAATACAATTTCAAATATCTCGAACAAACTACAATAGCAGCAGCGAAAAGGAAAGCATATTATAAGAATAAAAGAGTAAA
>JABUQX010115038.1:72500-75000 GCA_015478945.1 Trachelipus rathkii
CAGAAATGAGAGCAACTCCATACAAGGGTGGATGAGGCCCTTGTATAGCTGGGAGTAACTTAAAGAAGAGGAAAAAAAAGTCCTCGCAGTCTAAAAACAGAACTCCCAGTTTCCTTGAGGGGCCGCTTTAGCAACCGTTGTGATGTGAGGGTTCTCAAAGACATTTTTTTGTTTATGTTTAGGCCAAGGATGTTTTATATTGTCAACAGAAGAGACGAGAGAACCGTCGAAAGAGATAGGAAAGTTGGAAGTGTCTTAAGAGAGATGGAGATTTGTAGCAGTTGAGTTTTTAACCGAATTGAATTTCACAGGAGGTTCAGAACGACCCCACCGCGGTAATTCTTCCAGATCAGCGAGAATAGAATCGAAAAGATTAAGACGAGAGGCATTTAGAAGTAAAAGAGGGAGCAGATTTGAAATAAGTTGAAGAATGAAGGGTCGAGTCATGCGGCATAAGAGTGAATAGAGTTAGATGTGCAGGTGAGAAGATCATTAATGCAAAACGTGGGAATAAAGTAGGAGATAAGACAGAACCCTGAGGAACACCACCATTTATAGATTTAAAGGATGAAAAGAAGTCGCCCCATCAACCACAGCCGATATTGAGCGATTTGAAAAAAAACTAGACATAAGTAAGCAAAAGAGAAGGAATGGATAACCCCAAAGGGAGGGGAGCTGGGAGCAGTGACGCGTGCATAACCGTCAAATGCTTCGGATATGTCAGCGCCACCACGCAAGTCTCCCCGTAGTTCCCTAAGGGCGGAAAACCATAATCCGGTAAGTAGGAAAGTATATCGCCAGTAGAACTCGAGCGCCGAAAGCCGTACTGGCGATCGGAAAAAGTGAATGAGATTCCCAGAATGTAATCTAAGAAAATGAGAGTTGAGAAGAGTTTCAAAGATCTTTAGATAGAATACAAGTAAGAGCTATAGGGCGATAGTTGGAAGGATCAGAGCGGCTTCCTTTTTTCGGAATGGTTGGACATGTGCGGGCTTCCAACACTGAGGGAAAGTGTTAGTATTTAGACATTGAGAATATAGTTGAACGAGGGGTGGGGATAGCACGAAAGCACACTCCCTCAAAAACTCGGGGAGGAATGCCATCTTCGGGCCACCCGCCATTCCCTAACGTTTCGTAGATTTCAGGAGCCCATGCACCAGATCAAATGTAATCACAGGCAAAGTCATAGGACACCTGAAAGGAGAAGGAGGAGGATGAGGAATCCCAGAATCGTCCAGGGTTGAGTTAGAGGAAAATAGGAGGCCGAAGAGATTGGCCTTTTCAGTTGGAGAATTAGCTACAGAACCATCAGATCGAATAAGAGGAAGAAAAGCTAGATTTACAAAAGTTGTTAGAGATGTTTTTTGGCAAGAGGCCAGGAAAGATTTGTCAGAAGGAGAACCAAGGAGGTTAGCGCACTTTTCTTTGATGAAGCCCGTTTTGCTCGTCGAAGAGTATCCCTGCATCGATTTTCTAGCTAAATGAAAATTAGCAAGAGTGAATAGGAGAACGAGAATTTTTTCCACTCGCCCTGATACGAACTGTCTCTAGCCTGAATGGCCCAGAGAACAAGCACGATCGAACAATGGATTATGAGGAGAGAAAGATTTAGTCGAAGAAGAATGAACCTGCTCCATCCCGTCGAGGATCACCCCTTCCACCTTAGTGGCAGAAGTCGAGGTGTCAGCAGAGACAAAGCAGTCATTCCAATTATAGTTAGCGAAGAAGCAACGCAAGGCCCCCCAATCGGCCCGATCAAAGTGCCAGAAAAAACGCGTAGGGCAGGATGGAGCTGTTGGAGAGAAAGTATTAAAATTAAGAGATATAAGGTTGTGGTCAGATTTACCAATAGGAGCGAAGGTGGTGTATTTATAGAGAGAAGGGCTAGTGGTGAAACATAGGTCAAGTGTGTTCAGGAATCGGTTGGGACAATCCGGAATGTGTGTAGGTTATTTAATTAGTTGCTCCAGATCGTTGAGAATGCTAAATGATTCGGCCTCCTCCCACCTAAATCAGTATGAGAGGATCCCAACCATTCAGTGTTGTGTACACATTGAAATCCCCTAAATAGAGGACCTCAGTATTTTGATTGAGAAGATATAACAGTCTTGTGAGAAGTAGTTAAGATATTCAAAGAAAGAGTGAAAATCTGTTCTGTCAGGATGAACAGTTGCAGAAGTACATGGAAATTCAAGTTGAAGGAAGAAAAGATTTTAAGCCACAGAACATCGAAGTTAGGAGATTGAAGATTCCCTCGAGACTTTGTTACAGGAGTGTTTAAATGTTCACATAGGCAACATACTCCACCCTTTAGAACGGAAATTATGAACAAAAAGTTATAGGTTAGATATATTTAAACGAGTTTAGAGGATGAATTCCTTAGCCAATCTGTGTCTCAGACAAGAGCAAAAGGTTAGGGTTAGAGTTAAGAGAGGTGGGTCTTTCCAGGATGCAGAGTTAGAGAGTAGCCAAGGATGTTGGTTAAGTCCGATAGAAAGCC
>JABUQX010115039.1:0-5000 GCA_015478945.1 Trachelipus rathkii
AGGTATAAGGAGGAGTATTTATAAATATGAGATATATAATGATAATATAATAATAGAACTTATAATTAATATAGAATAATTCTAATATATATTAATATAAGATATATAATATTTGTATTAGTATTAACACAAAAATTAGCTGCTATAGTCATTATAGGTGAGGAGCAGTGTTGTAAGTGCTGAAAGGTGATTTGTAATTGGGGAAATGCCATGGTAATCTCGTTTGTTTATAGTGGTATCGAGACAGGAAATTGGAGGTTGTAAAAATGCTGAATATAGAGGAATAGACAGTACTGTCTTATAGAGATTTCAGCGAAAGGTAGAGTTTAATAATCTATAGACTATAATAGATAACTAGAACTGAGTGATTGACAGTTAATTAAATTGCATATCGTATAATTATCGGCTATGTGAGATCTTATCATATTGTATTATCCGTTTATTATCTGATTATAAATTATCCAGTATAATGTGATCGAAAAGAGGCAATACAGCAAGAGCTTAGATGAGAATTATGATATTCATGGTGCTTATACATATAATACAAAGGTTTATTTTCCCAAGAGATATATCATTAACGTAAAAAACCTTCAAAATGCAAAAACTAATACAAATTTTTATTACCTTGATGCTATTTGAAAGAATATTTTATAACCAATTGTAACAATTAGAAAAATCACTTCTTATTAAATCTAATACTTTTGTTTCAATATTCAACGTTCTTAAACCGAAATAAAAAGCTATAAAATATAGTAAGATGAGAAAAACGATTCAAATTCTAGAGATAAAATAATATATAGTGATATTAGTAGTATTAGTATATAATATATATATATAGTATATATATAATATATTTATAATTATAGTTAAGGTCTACTATTAGTGAATAGTCACGCACTTATCTGTATTTGGAAGGAGAGTGAATAGTATTAATTACTAGATAATAAGATAGTATATATATATATATAGTATAGATTATTATATAAATATAGCGAAAAGAAAAATATTTTGAAGAAGTGTAAAAATAGAAAGTAATACAAGTACTATCGGTAATACGCGCCTGTAGAAGATCGCCGGAAGATTTGTAGTGTATAAAAAATCGCAATTGAAGATAGGAGAGCCAAACGAGAGGCAGAGAGTTGACAGGGAGAGGAGAGAGCAATAGGGAGAGGAAGGGAGTTAAGAAGAGAACTGAGAGGACAGATACACGGAGAAGAGAGGTCAAGGAGACAGGAGGAGAGAGTAGTGGCTAGGCAGCAGAGATCGAGAAGGGATAGAAGGGTCGAGCGGGGCGAGATGAGTGTCTAAGTGTAGAGAGGACAGAAGAGAGAGAGAGAAGAGACAGCGGAGATGGGGAAGAGGAGAGTAGTAGAGAGAGCGGAGGCAGTAGTGAGATTTATCGCGTACGCGGAATAGGCTCGGGAGTGTAGTCTGACATTGTTGGTACGTATTACCATCGGTCGGCACAGAGAGTCGTTCTAGTGTATGAAGAAGTCAGAGTGAGAGTCGCCACACAGCGGAAGGGCGATTAGCGCAACCGATGTAAGGACGGAGAGAGGTGGACTGAGCATTGAAGAAGGAGCGGGAGAGAGAGAAGGACGGAAGGAGATCGAAGAGAAGAGAGAGAGGGGAGAGAGAGAGAGAGAGAAGAGAGAGAGAGACAGAGAGAAAGAAAAGGGAAAGAGAGAGAAAGCAAGAGAGAGAGTGAGAGAAGAGAGAGAGAAAGGGTGAGGGAAGAGACCACAGAGCAGAGAGGAGAGAGAGAGACAAGAGAAGAAGGGAAGACGCAGAGGGAGATGAGAGTGAGTCGGAGCTTCTCGAGTCGACGATGAGTGAAGGAGACGCGATAATGATACACACGGAGAGGTGATCGTAATGAGAGAGAGTACAGAGACGAAGCAAGAGTATTATTTGAGAAGGGCGAGTAGAGAGAGAGTTAGAGCGAGAAGAGAGGCAGATGAGACGAACGCAGAGAGAAGAGAAGAAATTCGCGCTGATGGTAAAAGTTTCGAGGACGTTTATATTAATGTAAGGATGCCCATAATCATATACCTCGATTCTATTATAATACTATGTCGCGTTCTCCGATTCGCGCTTATCTACTATGGCAATTCACAGTGGCGCTGAGAAGAGAGTATCGAGCGCTGTACGGGGGGCTTATCCAAAATGTTGTCACTCTGGTCCTCCAACTAGCAAACTAGTGCAGATTTATGCAAAGGATTTATTGCGGATGGTTTAAGTTATAGAGTGCTTTATTATTTGTCCACTCTAGATGGACCGGTACGCCATCGTTTCTACAATATTTCCTTGATACGTATTTTATTACATTACCTAATTATTATTATTATAATTATTTGTATTATTTATTTTATTATTTTATTCATTATTATTATGTATTTTATATTAATTCAATTATTATCGATAAGATATGATTATCTTATAACATATGTCTTGGAGCTTATATTCATTAGATTCCCCAAGTGTGAAAAGAAGACTATCTAACTTTTTCAACGATTTACGTGTGACAGGTAATATAGAATTATTTATGGCTTTTATTATTATTATGTATTATTAAGATCTATTATTGGGAGAGCGTATTCTATTATCAAGGATTATAACGTCACTTGAGGTTAAGGATAGTGATGGAATTTCTAAATATATTAATTTAACTCAGTTTAGTTAGTTATTAACTGTGTATTATTCACATTATACTTATTATGTACTTATTCAATTTATTATTATTATTAATTGCATTATTTATTGATTATTATGCGACATAATTGTAATACATTCTTTCCAGTTTTAACACATATCGAAATGGCAAACAAATATATTATATATATATATATATATATATATATTATATATATATATATTGATAGTATATAGTATAATAATAGTATATCGTATATACTATATATATATATATTATATATATATTGTATATAAGGTATAAGTACCTATATATATATATAGTATATAATTAAGTTATTATATATATAGTGAGGAGAGCTAAGGTAGTCTGAACCGTAGAGTTTAGAGTGTAGTGATGTGCGGGTAGGGTATAGAGATCTATTGATCTGGTATAACGTAGTAATGCGAGTTTATTAGGGTGATGACGATATAGAGTAGGTATTAAATGAGGTACATTTAGAATAGTGTTGTAGAGATGGTATAGGGTGCTATAGTTAGGAGGCTTAGGACGAGTATCTCACTGCGGAGTAGTTACGATAGACGTGGAACGCGAGGGAAAACTGTACAGTCACTGACTGAAATAATAAGGAGATATTAACATTATGAGTATATAGTATAATATTAGATATAGATAATAATCTATATTTAGTAATATAGGTGTATATAGCGGTATTTACTGATGAGCGCGCTTATATGATGTACGATAGACAGTGAGTGTGCGGGAGATGATATATAGATCATATTAAGTAGTTTATATATCCTTGAATTTGGGAGTAGATTAAGGCTTGGAGTGGGACATATATTCGCGTGATACTCGTAGTATATATATAGGTATTATATATTATATATATATATATATATATATATATAAGTATATATATATATATAATATATATATATATATATATTTATATTATATATATTAAAGGTGTTTAAAGACGCTTACGCCGACCAAATTGAAAGGTTTAGATAGGTTACGTGGTAGGTGAAAACATTTTAGTTAATGAACATTCTCCCCTAAGGCCCCCCATAGTGGGATATGTGCATTGGAAGACGTGCACAGACCGACATGTGTACGTGATGTGTAGAGGTACTATACGCGTGGGTAGCAGTTACACGGTGCCCGTTGTTACGTTATAGTGCAGTGCGTGTTGCTATAAACATGAGGTACAGCTACGCTGAACTCACAGACATGGTGATGTGTTATGGTGAGGCGAGGGGGAATGGACATGGGGCCCGTCGCATCTACGTGGAACGGCACCCCAACAGAAGACATCCTCACCATACAACGTTTGCGTCCGTCGTACGACGCCTGCGGGAGACGGGTACCCTCCGTTATGGCAACGTCGGTGGTGGCATTCGTGCTGTGCGGACACCGCTCGTAGAGGATGCCGTCGTCGAGATGTTTATCAACAACCCAGGAACAGCCAATATGGGACTTACGAGAAACGCCACATGCTGTGCCAGTAGCGTTTTCACGCTAAACAGGACCGGTTCGTTTCGTCAACATCTGGCAGGTATTGTCTGGTCAAATCCTGTTAGGACCGTCGTTCTCGATAAGGCCGCAAAGGATAACAGTTCCTGCTGACGACGTTGCAGGACCAGCTCGGGGTCCTATGTCCGGCCGTGCGACCGCATATCTGGTTCCAGCATGATGGGCCCCCCACTTCTGCATCGATGCTCGGGCACAGCTCACGGTCGACTTCGGCGAACAATGGATAGGCCGGGGGGACCCGTTGCCTGGCCACCGCGGTCGCCGGATCTGACGCCCCTTGACTTCTACCTATGGGGGCACGTTAAGGGTATCGTGTATGCGACGCCCGTAGTCAATACAGCGGATCTACTGCACAGAATACAGGACGCCTTCAACCTCATCAACCAGGACCCACACGTGCTCGACAGAGTTGCTGTGTCGTTGCTACGTCGATATCAGGCCTGTGCCCGCGAAGAAGGTCGACACTTTGAACATACATTGTAACCGCATCAATAATAAATACGTATGCCTGTACACGTGTTTCATTGTTGTTTTACCTACATGTGCTACATGTTCGGCGCAACTCGTCCGATGCGAATACACCCCTCTGGGGGCATCGGGTGAGATGGTTCATTTAACGAAAATATTTGACCTACACATAACCTATCTACCCTATCAATTTACCGGTATCTTGAAACACCCTATATATATATATATATATATATATATATATATATATATATTATATTCACTATATATATATATATATATATATTATATATATATATATATATATATATATATATATATATATATATATATATATATATAT
>JABUQX010115039.1:12500-20102 GCA_015478945.1 Trachelipus rathkii
AAGAAATATTTAAAAAACAAACCATTAGTTAAATTCATATTACTTCGTAGATAAAATGTTTAACTTAATGCATGTGAATTAAAATATTAATCTTTAGAAATGGTTTAATTTTTGATATGAAGAGATTTGCTTCATTAGAATCTTTTCTTAGGTCAATTCTGGAAGGAAAAGAAAAGAATTCAACATAAATCCTAAAAGTTGGGAATGTTCATTTCCAAATTCATATAAAAAGCTCACATAACCCTGTACACTCGTTTTGTATGTGTCAAAGGAAATGTTGAAAATCAAATTTTAAGAGAACTGCAATTCCCCATAGCAAACTAAACAGTAAGTCATATAATTCGGGTACTCAAGATCTTTAAATATTTTGAGGCTCGTTTAGTGTTTAAATCTTTCAGGATCAAAGACAAGTCCAGCTTGTGTTTTGAAATTGTCATTAATATAATTATACTCCCACGACGACTTCTCAAGTTAATCCACAAATAAATTTATTACTATAGAGGGAAACTAACTTTGACAATGAAACATTCTGCTTGTTTAGATATCTTGATTCCAATTGTAGGCTTACCATTATTATACACGAATATTACAATATATCTTACACTTTATTAAATCTTCAAAGGAATCACAAATAACTAAATTCCTCAAATTGTTTAATCCTCCAAAAGGCTTACAAACCACAAAACAAAAATTATACAAATCAACCTCTCACCTACACACACACACCACACACACACCACACACACATATTAATATATATATATAATATATATATTATATATATATATATATATATTATATATTATATATATGGAATATATATATATATATATATTATATATATATATATATATATTAATATACTGTATATATATATATATATATATATATATATTATATATAATACTATATATATATATATATATATATATATAATATATATATATATATATATATATAATTATATATATTATATATATACTTATTAGCACTCAACGTTTCAGTCAGCAAATTAATGCAAACATAATTATTATTATTTTCTATTTTCTTATTTCAGACAATGGCTCTGCCATTACATTTGAAAACTTTTTATGGTTTTACCAAAATTCAATAATGATGATCAAATTTTTATAGGAAAAATTTTAGTTTCATTTCCCATAGTATATATTATATATATATATAATTATATATATTATACTATATATAATATATATATATATTATATATATATAATATATATTATATAATATATATATATATAATATATATGCCCTGTTGAAGAGAAAATTCTTGTTTTTGAAACTTTGTTCATTAATATTATGCATCAAAGACTTGAAAGAGCCATTTTTCTTTGATAGTTTTGCGCACTGAATGGCACACAGTTTATTCATACAAGGTTTTTTTTGCCGTTTTTTTTCTTTTTGTTTTTTTTTATTTATTTTTTATTTTTTCTGTTATTTTATTTTGTAGAGAAATTCAAGGGGAAATCGTATGCTCAAAATAACTTACGCAACAACTGATCATTTTTTTTTTGAATATATGTATATAATTTGTTTTGTTTTTTATAAAAGTTTTCTTTTCTTCGGGGAGAAAACGGACTTACATCAAAGAGACATGATCAACTTCAGGGCAGAAATAACAAATTGTATCAACTCGAGGAAATGTGTAAACACAACAACAACACAAAAACAAAAACAGCGAAGATGACAACGACAACAGTATAGTTTACTTCAACGCAAAAATTTCAACAAACAACATTATTTACAAGCTACCCCATAAAAAGAGTTTGAGCAAAATATAAAATATTATTGATTTAAATGACACTTTTTCAAACAAAAAATATAAAACAAATCTAAGTGTATAGTTCAGTTAGTGAAAAGAAAATTAACATTATGAAGATCAAACCTTTACTGATAACAAAGATAAAAATAAACAAATGTAATCACTATGTAATCACAATGCCATACTTTGATCTCGAGAGGAAACAGAATAACAGTATATAATTACAATACATTTAGCAATTATATACATATAAAATCATTATTTATTGAGATATTGGTACTCACATACAATAAGAACGACCATTTAAATAAAATATATAAATATAACATTATAATCAATAATTTAATGAGACATGGTTACTCAACATACACTATTAAACTACAATTAAATACAATATATAAAAAGATCAAATCGACTTAAATATTTAAAATTGAAGAGTACTTATTGATGGATGAGGCAGGTGTTACTCGGGGGGTAAAGGGGGGGATAGGAGAGAAAAGGGGAGGGGGGGAAAGTGATCAGAACCCTCGTAAAATTTACAAAAAAACTTCCCGTTTCAAACTCGTCCAATACAAGTACGAATTAAGTTGAATTAGTAACTTTAAACTACTACAAATATATATATATATATATATATATATATATATATATATATATATATATATATATATATATATTATATATAATATATATATAATATATATATATATATATAGTATATATATATATTTATATATTATAATTTATATATATATATATATATATATATATATATATATATATATATATATATATATATAGTATATGTATTTAAATATATCTTTATTTATTTCTATATAAACATTGTAGAACAGAATATATATATAACAAAAGTAAAGCGAGCAAAGCAGGATAAGACAAGCGACTCTAAAAACAAACGATATTATATTCATTTAAAATGACGAAAAATCTCTGTTATGACATTTCCTGCCTTTCATCTTCATGACATAAGGGCGATTCGTAATCATTTAATCCTTGGGTATTAAAAACAACACAATAGTCCAAGATGAATTACCTTCCTTCCTTATAAAAGCCAGCGGGCGTGGAGGAGAAATTAATGGTGACAAATGATCCCATCTTCATTGCAAAACCATTCTTTAAATTAAACTTTAAACAAAGCTTATAGGAAAATAAAGGAAGCCAAATAAAAAAGAAAAAAGGAAAAATATATATTATATTGGTTACAGTACTTCTTTATTTTAAATGGTAAATGATGTAAAATCTAAGAATGATATTATGCATATAAGAAGTAAGTCGGTTTAAAATTACATGCATAAAGTTGATTTGTATATAATCTAATGTTCATATTATGTAAATCGATTATAGTGTATATATAACTAATAATACATAATACACTACAAAACACTATATATGGCATGCTATGTATATGAAGTAAGTCAGTTTAAAATTACATGCTTAAAGTTGATTTGTATATTATCTAATGTTCCTATTATGTAAATCGATATAGAGTGTATAATATATATATATATATAATATATATATAATATATATATATATATATATATATAATATATATATATATATATATATATATATATATATATATATATATATATATATATATATATATTTATAGTATAATATATATTATAATATATATATATATATAATAATATATATAATATATATATAATATTATATATTATATATAAATACTATATATATAATATATATATATATATATATATAATATATATATATATTATATAAATATATATATAACCGTATATATATATATATATATATATATATATATATATATATATATAACTATATATATATAATATATATATATATATATATATATATATATATATAATATATATATATATATATCTTAAAGTAATACATAATACGCTTCAAAAAACACATATATATGGTATGTTATGTATAAATAGATGAAAAACATATATTAAACAATTTATATATACAATAAACAGTACATAATATTTTGTCCTTTTTCAACGATGCCACTGACGGCAATATAGAAAATCTACAAAAAGATCACAAAACGGACAAGACAAAAGAAAAAATGATCCCTCAGAAGATATAGAACCATACAATTCGCTTCTTTAACCTTCCATAATCACCATACACAAAAACACAAACACACCTTTATATATAATATTATATATATATATATATATATATATACTATATATATATATACAATATACATATATATATATATATATATATATATATAAACTTCCTTTTAACGTACTTTATCCCTTCTCAGAGAGTTTAGCACGGGGGGGGGGGGGGCACTACAGGAAATCGATCTTTAAGGCCGGCTATTCCAAGCCTGTCGCCGCCAACGTGTTCGAAGCCAAGTTTAATTCTTACCCCCTGGGAAGATAAAACTCAGACTGCTACGCGGAGGATTGAACCAGCGCCCTCTCGCATGAGAGTCGGTGAGTCAACCTCCTACGCCACGAGGTGTTATATATATATATATATATATATATAATATATATATATATATATATATATATATTAATATATATATATTATATATATATAAATATATATATATATATATATATATATATATATATATATATATATACTATTATATATATATATAATAGATATATATATATATATACTATATATGTGTGTGTTGTGTGTGTGTGTGGGTGTTTTCATGATATTACTTAACACAAAACTTAATAACTTTCCAAGTGAGTTCAGCGAACATGGAACATTTTCCTGTGAATTTAGTTATAAACTTAGGTGAAATAAAAATTAATGTATATATATATTATTATATATATATATATATATATATATATATATATATATTATAGTATATATATATATATTATATATATAGGTGTAAATAAAAATATATATATATATATGTCTGTATGTGTGTGGGAGAGAGAGAGAGAGGAGAGAGAGATGTGAGAGAGAGAGAGAAGAGAGAGAGAGAAGAGAAGAGAGAGAGACGGAGAGAGAGAGAGAGGATGAGAGAGAGAGAGAGAGAGAGAGAGAGAGGACGAGAGAGAGAGAGAGAGAGAGAGAGAGAATATTATATTTTCCATTCTCTGATTTTTTTTTTTTATTTTTATTTATTTATTTTTTTACATTTTTTTTTGCGTGTGCCATGTTTGTAAAAAACGCTCAATCGCAGGTCAAATTTTTGAACATTTGAAAATGAAAAAGCTGTTGTGACATATTAATGAAGCTACAATGTTTAATGCGTTCGCTTTGCATTGCAAAAAAAATTATGCATATATATATATATATATATATATATATATATAATACTAATATGTATATGTTAAAATATATAATATATATATATATATATATATATATTATTATATATAATATATATATATATATATATATATTAAATATTATATATATATATATATAATATATATATGATATAATTATATATATACCGGATATATATATATATATAATATATATATATATATATATTATATATATATATATATGATATATATGTTTTTTTAGTGTGTGAGACAATGGTTGTTAGAAGAGAATTACAGAAGGAGTTAGCTCCAGACTTTTCCATTGGAGCACAATATATGATTGAGCATAGCTGTTAGGTTTGGGGTCAATAAGTTGAGGTATAGTAATAATGAGACCCTATAGAAAATCGTGTGGCCCGAGCCCTCCTCAAAAGAAGGTGGTATGCGATAGGAGAGTTCAAAAGAGCGATAGAATAAAGTGGGAGCTGACGCAACAATTGAACGAGTAGAAGGATTCTGGGCAGAGTATTAGTAGTGCAGAAAAAGTCGAGACACGAAAAGCTCTAGACTCTACCATTTCAAAGAGCCAGCGATGTGAGTTTAGACCACGCCAGATATGTGAGGTATTACTCCACACAAGGTTAACGACCACTCCTAACAAAACACGAAAAACAACTGAGACAGGCGGATATATATATATATATATATATATATATATACTATATATATATATATATATATATATATATATATATATATATATATATATATATATATATATATATATATTATATAATATATAAACACCACAGTGACAGATGCAAAAAGGAAAGTTTTAAAGAAAAGGGGTCAGTTGAAACACCCACCCATGACAGATAGGCATCACGACAGGCACCACCCATCTCCCCACACGTGGTACACAAGAAGCGAATCCTAACTTCAAGAGTATTTTCACCTCACAGAGGAAGCTTTGAATGAAGGTGGAACAAAGACCACTAATAAACGAGGCATGATCTAAGTTCTGAACCGTCACTAGAAATGATGTAAAGATTGCTCTATATTCCTTCACCCAATGGAGATTTAAAAGTGGTGGTAAATAAAGAAAAATTTCTTCTATCATTTGTTGTTGGAAGTTGAAAAAAAGGAAAGTCAACGTCAAGCCGTAACACGATTTTAATTTAGCTATCAAAGATTATCGAAACGTTGATAAAATTTTTAGTCAGTGTGAACTATGGTTAGAAAATAAGTTTGAAAGTTTACTCTTACAACCAGAACTGAATCAAACCCGACTGCTTTGAATCGTATCAAACCAACCGCCGAAGTGAATTCAGGTTTTAGTATAATTTATTATCTGTTCAAGAACACAAGAGTGTAATTTTTAAGGACAAAGACGACTTTGCAATCCTTAATTAATAGATATTATAATTATTATTTTAATAAATAATTAATATAAATGTTTGAGCATTTCTAAAAAGGAGGCGAGACTTAACAATCTTGAACTTTAATTCAATATTTCATGATTGAAAGGGACCCAATCTTAAAAAATAAAACCTAAAAGTGTAGTTAAGAGTACTATTCTAAAAAACAATGAAAGAGGAAGATTTCGAAGAGTTAAAGTTCAAGTCAAATGCGCATTGAAAAGAAATTGGACTGGATTTAAATAACTGCGTAAATAGGTTAAAGAAAACTAGAAAGAAAATTGCCAAATTAAGCTTTGAGACACCACTATAGTGTAAAGAATAAGAGTCTCCTCAACGCATTTGTATTCAATCTTCAGAAGATTAGTATTTAAAATGAAAAATGAAACTAAATGAAAATAAATCGTGGGGCTTTTGCTATACTCCTTAGTCTCCACACAATAACGACCATCCTAACAAACGAAAAACAACTGAGACAGCAAAGCTGTTCACAAAATACGAAAACGATTCATTCTGATGATCGGAGAGATGAAAAAAAAATACAAGTAATCATAGACATACACATTAAGAATTAATTCAAACTCTTTAGAGAGAATATATGAAAGAGCTATTAGCGAAAGTTAGATATTTCGGTTGGGTAGAATTAATGGCTGTCAAATCAAATTTTTATAGTAATCACAGTAAATACTCTAAGTATAATGAAATAAAACGCGAATGAAAGAAAAATGATTGACGTCTACTAGAAGAAAGTTATATAGTAACAAAATATTAAATAATAATTATTTGAAAGCCAAACTCATTAAAGATTCTGTATAAATTTTGTAGTTCTTCAAACGATGGCATACGCGAATTAGCTTCTTATATCCGGAGTTGTAATCTGCAGACGAAGGATGTGTACTGAAAATTTTAAATCTTTAATTATCATAGCAGAGAATTTTGAATGACCTCTTGATGTAAACAAACATCGGAATCTCAACCCAAGACCTTTCTTTTAACTCATTTGATAAACCCTTTTATTAGTACCTTATTAATTAATGTATTTGTACACAAATTATTACACATCATAATATTTAACAATTATTTATCATAATAGACTTTCAAAAGATCTCTCTCTT
>JABUQX010115041.1:22500-35992 GCA_015478945.1 Trachelipus rathkii
GTTAAGGTTATATATATAGTTATATATATATATATAGATATATATATATATATATATATATATATATATTTATACACAGAGAAAGAGAAAATATATATATATATATATATATATATATATATATATATATATATATGTCATATGGCAAATTTGTAGAAACTAATAGTTAGTAACGAGTTAAAAGTTTGGCTGGTTTTTAATTTCGCGTCTCTCGCTCTCTCTCGCTATATATATTTATATGCAATCGACGATATTTTTATCATCTAAATTAAGTAGATAGGCAATGCTCAGCCTACGACTATCCAGATCATAGTGACAGAAACGAATAAATAACATATCTTCATTACTAGAGTCTTTTTTTATATATTTAGATTGTTATTTCATTATTATTTGATTTTTTTATATTTCAAACCATATAAATCTAAATGTACATTGAATTATATATATATATATATATATATATATATATATATATATATATATATATATATATATATATATATATATATATATATATATATATATATATATATATATATATATATATATTTATAAATAGTACATATATATATATATATATATATATATATATATATATACATACAGTTATAGCAGTATATAGTTATATGTTATACAGAGATATATATGATGATATAAATATATAGAGTTATATATTGTTATTATTATTATATATATATATATATATATATATATATATATATATTATATTATTATATATATATATATATATATATATATATATATATATATATATTATATATATATTATTATTATTATTATTATTATTATATATATATATATATATATATATATGATATATATATATATATTATATATATATATATATATATATATATATATATATATATATATATATATATATATATATATATATATATATATATATATATATATATATATATATATATATTATTATCATTTTTATTTGTATATAAAAAAAGGCCTCGGCACACAGGGCGTAGGGAGAGTCTTCTATATCAAATCTTTATTTTGCCACTCTGGTGGACTTTTAACCACTAAATAGACTCAGTACAAATCCGCCTAAAAAACATAGTATAAAAAATTAGAAACATATAATATAAAATTCATTAAACATACATTAGTTAAATGCTTTTATAATGTTAACAATATTACATATGTAGCAGTTCTGAGATGATTACATAGTTGCTCATTCTTAATTAATATTACATATGTAGCAGTTCTGGAGATGATTACATAGTTGCTCATTCTTAATTAACATTTGTATGCATGCACATTTTTTGTAAGAAGATAATTGTTTTAACTTTTTATAATTAAAATGTGTTATGAATATTAATTTATTTTTTATACTCTGTACAATAATTAATCTGGTTAAACAGGTTTCTTACCTCCTTCTTATCTAGAGATTCTTTCTCTACACAAAGTGAAATTCTTTCATCTCTAATAGCTTCAAAAAACTTTCGTCCAGCATTTAAGAAAATAATATATATAAGATATAACTGTAAATAGAGTTTAAACCAATACATACTTATATATAATTTTGTGGCCACAAAATTATATAAGGAGTATGTGTTTATATATATATATAATTGTATATATATATATATAACTAATATGTATATATATATATATATATATATATATATATATATATATATATATATATATATATATATATAATATATATATATATATATATATATATATATATATAAATGGTGAATTCGAGCGTAGCTACGAATTGCAGGTTACTAAGCACTTTTCACTATGACGGTGCAAACTATCTCATTACACACGAAATAAATAATAGGTATATATATATATATATTATTATATATTATATAAGTATATAAAGATATATATATATATATAATATATATATATATATATATATATATATATATATATATATATATATATATGAAGCATAGGCGCTCGATAGGTTTTCATTTATGTCACAATCACCAAAACACCTTGATAGTTTGACTAGCCACAGGAAACTGATGCGAGCTCCTTGTATCCGAGAAGGAACGACCAGCGTTTGTCTCATTTACAAGGCGATACCTGTATTGCGTTTGTTTGCAAGCGAACGAATTTCTAAGGTATGACGCATTCTAATTTTCATAAATGCATAGCTTACCAAATAAGGTATGCATTCGAAATAAAGAGAAATTGTGAGGCAATTACGATAAAGGTCCCCCCTCAGGGATAATCTTTAACGTTAAGATTGATTTCAATTAGAATACGTCACTTGGTTTTCAGAAGAAGTAATAGCTCGAGGGTTAGGAAGAGGCATAGGAGGTCTTGGAAGTAAAGACAAGCGTTGGACAGGAGCTGGGGAGCTGGGTCGAGATCTTATTTGAACCAGGTTATTTAAAGGTGCATCTTCAGGTGTTAATTGTATTCTAACAGAGGGTGTTGGAATGGCCTGAAGTGGAATGCTTTCAGTGGGTGTTGGTGTCTTCGGCATACACATGTTGCAAAGGAATACTCTTTTAGTCCAAACGAAATATGCAATGACAAGAACTATAATGAAAAAGATCGTGCCAGAGGTTCCTCCTCCAATATATGGGATGAATTTAATTTGTGGGAAGTACGGTGTAAAGGGGTGCATAGTTTGATTTAATTGATCCAATCTTTGATTCCAGTGAATCTCTTTTAAAGTTTGAAACTTAGGAAACAAGACAGCAGAAATGTTAGGTAAAGCAACGTGAGATAAGAAGTTGAATAGAACATGATCAGAGTAAGAGATTAAGGAAGAAAGGGTAATATTCTTCTCTAGGTGAATAGGGTTCTTAAACTGAAACTTAGAAGAAATGAAGGCACATCCATGCGGGATAGTAAAGACATAGTCATAGACATGCTGTATAGAGTTGGGTTTCTCACATGCAATCGAAGCCCTAGTTTTTTCTGAAAAAGAAATAAGGGTGAAATGTCCTAAGGTGACAGTATAAGGTTCTACAGACTTGTATTCTACTATAGGACAGTGTGAAAAGTCATTGGTGAAATTCAAGATTAAGGATAGTAAACAAGATTGATCATCAATGGAAGCAAACACTTGGGACTGAGGGCATACTGCTAATTGACCTAAATGTCTACAAAGATCGTGTGCTGACTCTTTAAGATAAGTGTATTTTCGATTACCGTAGTTCACAAAGAAGTAATTATTTGGGTCGTTGTACATGACTCGAACTAATGATCTGTTTAAAGGAAGGTGGGTAGGAAAAGATATAAGTTTATAGGAGACAAATTTCTCTATTGAGATAAAAGGAATGAGAGTGATTAATTCGTAGGGGCTAGCATCAGATTGAATAGTCCAAGAGTAGGTTAAAAAGGTTTGATAGGTTTTTGTTTCTAGAGGAATGACTGTGTGAAGTTTAGTTTCTTTGTTCATTTCTAGTACAAAAGGTAATAGGAAGATGGGAGAAAAAAGTTGTGAGTTTGTGATTTTGTTTTTGGCAAGTTGGAGTGAATTTATTACCAATTGGTGGATTTGGTGTATATTTTGAACTGTCTGTTCAATTAGATTTATTAATGCCCGGATACTGCCCATCTGATTTATTATATTGTGCGTTGCACTTAAGCTACTTTGAAACTCTATTAATTTTTGTAAGCTATCCCTAAAATTTATTAAAGTACGAGTATTCGCTTTCAATTGTTCCTTTAATTCAGTAATCAATAAATTTGAGGTAGAGGCATAATTACCTAAGATGTTGATCTTCTTTCGAAGTAGTTTTACCTGTTTATCGGTAGCAGTGCCAAAAAGAATGTTGAGGACGTCTCCTCCAAATTCAAAAGCGGCTCGCTTCCTTTTTGATCTTGCAGAGATCCACGGCAATTCACTTACTTCGTTCAATTTTTGGGCTAACACTTTTACTCGAATGGTCATAAGTTTGAATTCCCATTGGTGAGCCCTTTGGTGTGTTGAAACATTTAGAAACATGGTTTCGAACGATGGTAGAAATGATTCTTTGACGTTGGTTACCAGTTTAGTCGTCTTGATGATAGTTTCTTTAATATCCGGAGGACATTCTAAGGAGATGACTAAATCGAGGTACCCTTCTATAAAGTTGACTTCTCCAGTACGATATAAAACCAAACCAGGTAGAATCTTTGTTTCTTCTTTTTCGTTGATCAGACTGCTGTGGCTTGTTGATAAGATGATGAGTAACAACAAAGCTGGTGTTCCAAAATTCCTTTCTGAAATATTTATACTTTATACTTTTCTTGTCGTGATGAATTATAAGGTCGCCTAATTATGTTTAATAATTGTTTTAAAATTAATTGGTTAGTTGAAGCATTTGCATTTTATTACTTAAATTACCTAAACTAACTGGTTTCTTAACTATAATCAAGTTAGTAGAATAAAAATCTAAATGTAAGAGTTCTTTAAACTTAACGTTAGATACTATTTAGTACTTAGTTACTTATTACTAATTTTAGTTTTTTTTTATTCAGTTGCTTATTAAGTAATTTGGTTTTAATATTACTTACTTACTTACTTATTTAGTTTTTATTAGTTGCTTAATTGCTAATTTGGTTTTAATATTACTTACTTACTTACTTATTTAGTTTTTATTAGTTGCTTAATTGCTAATTTGGTTTTAATATTACTTACTTACTTACTTATTTATTACTTATTTTTTTTTTTTTTTTAATAGAAAAGTTTTTTGGTTTTTTTTTTTTTTTTTTTTTTTTTTTTTTATTAAAAATCTCTTTCCCCCTTATTGTTGGGAGATAAAACATATTTTTAATATTTTTTTATATAAATATGTGTAAAATACTAGTATTGAATTAATCTATTCTAATATCTATCGAAGTTACATCTAAAGTCTAAGATTAGAGTTCTTATGAATATGTATTAATCCCGACTAATTTCCTTAAATTTTTAAGAATATATCCTAATCTAAGCTAATATCTTAAATATAGGACGATCGTCGTCTAATCCAGTCTAAGGTTTTTCCTAATCCACTAAGTATTTCTAAAACTAAAAGAAATTTAGTACAAACGCTAAGCGAAATGTACTTTCATCAGTACTTAAAATTAAAAGTATCCTTCTTAGACTACAGAATAAGAAGAATTCATTCTACAAACTAAAAGAATTTTCTCTTAAATCTAGGAATATACAAAAGTATATACAAAATTGGGATGAACTAGTAACCCGGAGGCAAATACCAAGCTTTCCCTCCTCGGACTGTTGTGTTCAAATCCAATTTGACAGGTGGAGGCTGGACAGGAGTCTTCGCTGTAGTCTCCGTGTTGTCACTTGCCTCGGGCTGTTGTTGTAAAGCTTGTTCCTTCATCCTTGTTTGACTTCTGGTAACTCGGGGTGTAGAATCTCTAGGACCAGTAAACAGATTATGGGGCCGGTAAGACGGGTCCTGTTTTCTGTTATCTGGGATGAATTCCTTAGGAGATGAATCTACGACCGGGGGAGTGGGGTAGTGGCCATCTTTCACTGGGGAAATTGGAGATTTCACAGGGGAATTAGTTCTTGGAGGGGCTCCACCATAGGCTCCATACACCTCACCTTCGTGTGCTGGCGGCTCCTGAGAAATTTTTTGAACAGGGTTTTCTAGGGAAATCTCTTGCTGAATTGGGGATAAAGATGGTCTGAACTCTTTTCTCCGCACCGCAGGGTTGGAGGGAGTCTTAGGGAAGTCAATTTTTGGAGTGGAACACTTGAATTCACTGCCTGGACGGCCTCTTCCGGCGAGTACATCGCTGTATCTTCTTCTTTCTACAATCTCATCGCTAAATCTTCTTTCTTCCACGGGCTTACTTTCTCTTACGGGTTCCACCGGGGTCGGTTGTTGCACTGGAGGCGGATAGCTCCAGGAATTCGTACCACTTGGTACCGGCTGAGGTGGAGGGATAGAGTAAGAATGGTAGTATTCTTGGTGAGATTGTGGGGGATAGGGAATCGAAGAATAGCTTTGTCCGGGCTGAATTTGTGGCGTTATGGGAATTTGGAAAGAATATTGGGAAGACATTTGATTCGTGGGAGGAGGAGGTTCTTCCACTTCATCTACTTCTTCTTCTTCGTCTTCTTCTACTCCTCCTTCTTCATCTTCCTCCTCTTCTCCTCTTCCGTCTTCTTCTTTTCTCCCAGAAGGGACTCCTGGGTCGCTTCCTTGTTGTCTTTCCTCAATTCTTTCTCTTTTTTGTTCTTTGGAGCTTAACATTTCTTCCACAGCGTGGGGATTCCAAACTTCATCATTCATAAAGTCAAAATGTGACTCGGTGAACTTTTCGGCTGGGATCACCTTGGCGTTGTCCACATGGACTGGGAAGGTTCGGCCTGACTCTAAACAATACACCATTAGTTTATTAGGTCCCCTTAAACATCGGACAATATATGGCCCTTCAAACTTGGGACATAACTTCGAACTTTGATGGGGCGGTTTAACGGCTCTAACGAAGACGTAGTCTCCTATTTTAAATTCTCTTTGCTTGGCTCTTTTATGTTGTTGCTCCAAAGTTTTTGTGGTTTCCGCTTCTAACTTTTCTCTAGCCAAATCTCTTATATAATCGATCCTCTCTACTATCGTATCTACTTCATCTGAAATGAATCTCATCTATTTTCTCGGTCTTGTTCACAAATGGTGATACATAATCAGGCATCTCGTAGGGGAGCCTCTTTATGTAGCCATGCAACAAGAAGTGGGGTGAAGACCCTATAGATCGATTATACGCGGAATTGATAGCGATTTGGGCAAAGCTCAAGTATTTATCCCAGTCTCTGTGATTTGCATTCACATAATGCCGCAAGAAAGATTCGATATCAGCATTTATTCTTTCGACGACACCATTTTGGGAGGCTTTGTAAGGCATAATCTCTATCTTCTTTATTCTCCACGCCTTACATAGGTCCTTAAATACTTGGCTCGTAAATTCCAAAGCATTGTCAGACACAAGCAGCTGAGGGGCGCTATGTCTACATATGACCCTCTCTTGCAGTGCTCTGGCACATTCCTCGCTCGTCCTAGTCTTGCAAGGCACTAACTCAACATACCGTGTTAAAACGTCGCGAAATACTAAGATGTATTTGGCTCCTGATCCTGTACAAGAAGGCAATTTCCCAATACTGTCAACATGAACGCGTGAGAAAGGTGTGTAGGGCAATGGCCATCGATTTATCTCTGCTACAGGGGGCCTAGGACCCTTAGTTCTGGCGCACGACACACATTGACTACAGTATTCCTTAACTAACTTTTGAATGCCAGGGAAATGGTATTTCTCTTCTACTCTCTTTTCAGTTCTTTGCTGACCACCGTGTCCGCTAGCTAGGGAAGAGTGGCACTGGTCTATCACACTGTAAATCATACTATCTGGAACATGTACAAGATAAGGTTTTGCTTCCACAGCGTAATGCAAAATGCCTTTTACTAAGATGTGAGGGGGTGTTTGGGGATTCTCTTCGGCCCATTTTACCAATTTTCCTACACGGGGATTAACCAATTTTCCTACACGGGGACATTTCTGTTGTTCTTTGATGAAATTTTCCCGACTCAAAGCGAAATCTATTCGAGGGAGCTTTTCTGTTGTTTCCGTTCTCTCTGCTTTCTCTGTTTCTCTAGTTTTCGCTATTTCTTTGACCAGGAACACATTAGATGCCGGATGCCTACTCAGATAATCCGGGGCAACATTATTCTTTCCTCTTTTATACACTATGGTGGGTGAGAAGCTGTTTACTAAGAGATTCCATCGAGCTAAACGGCCTGTCTGCTGTTTATTTCTAAAAATAAAGCAGAGAGGTTGGTTGTCGGTGATGATAGTGACTTTGTAGCCGAAGATGGTGTTCTTAAACTTTTGCAAGCAGAACACCACGGCTAAACATTCCTTCTCGATCGTATCATAGTTTAACTCACTGCCCCTGAGTGTCCGGGACACGAAAGATAAGGCTTCTCCTTCCCTTCATCTGTCAGCTGGTACAACACTCCTCCTATTCCGTAGTTACTGGCATCTGTATTCACGAAGAATTCCTTGCTGTAATCGGGAAAAGTCAGTTGTGGCTGCACCACTAGTTTCTCTTTCAAAGTGTCGAAAGCTTGTTGTTGTTTTTTCGTCCAGAGGAAAGGGACATCTTTCTTTATTAAATCATACAAAGGTTGTGCTACCGCGGCGAAGTCCTTTATAAGGAAGCGAAAATAACTGAAGAAACCGAGCAAACTCTGTGTCTCCTTCACATTTGTAGGAGGGACGAAACTCTTCATTGTCTCTACCTTGGCCGGATCCGGACTAATTCCATCTCTCCCTATCTTGAATCCGAGGTACAAAACGGCTGATTGTAGAAAGCTACATTTAGATAGTTTTATTCTCAGCTTATTTTCTCTAAAAGCAGTGAGCACTTTCTTCAAATTTTCAAAGTGTTCGGGCACGTTCCTTCCCAACACCAATACGTCGTCTAAATAGACTTGTGCTACAGGTCCTAGCAGATGATTTAACGCCATTGTCATTGTGCGAGCATAAATGCTAGGCGCGTTCTTATGACCGAACATCAAACGAGTGGGACACCAAAGGCCCTTCCTGGTCCTAAACAAGGCCCTTCCTGGTCCTAAACGCCATCAGCTTTTGTGTCTCCTCCTCTATCTCTAATGCGTTATATGCATCCAGTAAATCTACGGATGTAAACACGGTATTACCCCCTAGGGACGTAAAAATCTCGTCAATTGAAGGCAGAGGAAACACGTCCTGAACGCTATGGGAGTTGAGGTACCTGTAATCCAAACACACTCTTGGTTTTGAGCTGTTCTTTTTAGCCACAACCAGTAACGGGGAAGAATGGGGGCTGTACCCTGCTTTGATGTACCCCTTTGCTTTAATGTACCCCTTTTTCAGTGCAGAATCGGTGAAATCATCGATGTCTTGCAAGTACCGGTGCGGTAATCTGTATTGTTTACGAAAAATGACTTTCGGGGCATCGGGTAACAGCTCAATCTTAAATTTCTGAAGCGGGCAGACTGGGACAGCATCATCATCTAGTGCCAATACATCATGGTAGTCCATGAGGAGCTCTAACAGTTCCTCCAGATACTCTGGGTTTTCGAGAAGACAGTTCTCTGCATCTTCTTTTGACATTTTCTCTTCTATGATTTCTTTGTACACTCTCCTTAACTCTGTCTTCGTAAGACCCTTTGAGCAGGTGGCTACATTGGCAGAAACTGTTCTCTGGTGCCCTCTATCGTCTGTACTTCTCGGGATTGGTTGGCTCATAATCGGATAACCTTCTCCTATGGTCGCACCTTTGTGCAGGCTAATCAATTGGTCACTCAAATTGATATAACTGAGGATAATCGTGTTATCCCTCACCGGGCTAATTGTATTCGCGACGTACAATGGTCCATGGTGAAAGCTGGTGTCATTAAACACTTCCGCTCCAACTCAAAATCATCTTGAGTTTCAGGTCGGAGTTTTAGGTATCCGCATGATTGACTAGGTAAAACAGTCTTCTCAATTACCTTCAATTTTACCTTAATTTTTTCATCCATCATCAGATGGCCATCTCCTTCATGGTCATCACTCTCCAAAGCTTCCAAATCTTCGGATTGGTCCAAATTTTCTTCCAAAACTGAGGGAGTGTGCTTGAGTTTGGGTCTTGCCCCTCGGGAATCAGCGCTGTGACGAGTTGAGGGGGGAGTGATCAATTCCCACCCTGTCCTCCTTTTCACCTTGTCTGGCTCCACCTGAGCTTTTCCGTCCAAGCCAATTTCCCTATCTCTTTTTCCCTGTCTAGGCACTTGCTGCCCATGCGAATTTCGCGCTGACGAGGCTGTCCTCCCCCTTTGGGAAGCAGACAGATCGACCTTCCGATAGGAACGAGGTTTAACCGCGGCGTGTGCGTTATTAATATTAACTGACCAGACGGCCTCTCTATGCGAAAGATGCTTACCCGCGTTGCGTCCGTTTTTAACTGGCAAGGCGGCCTCCTTAGGAAAAAGATGCTTATCCGCAGCACGTGCGGGTGGTTGAGCGAAAATTTGGTTCGAATCCTTAGTTCTCCCCCCTCTAGGCCCTCGGGCTTGGGGTAACTGCTCCTCTCTTTTTCTGAAGTCTCTTATCCTCTTAAGATTTCCATCAGAAAATTCTCTCACCAAATAAATTCCTTGTGGATCGGCAAAGATCGGAATGTCTATCTCTCTACCCTCCACGATAGACATTTTAGCAGAAAAGAAGTTTAAAGTGATGGGAATGTTGGATAAAACGTTGCTACCCAACAGAATGTCCCAGCTATTCTCTCCATCGTTATCACTCACTTGGAATGTGGTGAGATAGTGTTTCTCATGCAGGCGAAGATATAACTGTATTTCTCCCTTCAATACCGTTGGTTTATTGTTCACCCCCTGTACCCTTAAATCGGTCTTGCGGAGAGTTACTTTAAAGTTTCCCTCTTTTTCCAATTGCTTGAGCCGCCGGGCGGTGACAATACTGACGCTGCTTCCAGTGTCAACCAAGACTTTGGTCTTCGCCTCCTTACTACTCAAAGATGGAGCAAGGTAGACATTCGTATAAAAGTGTCGTCCCAGCCTAAAAGATTGCTGTACGACTTCTTTTCTTTTCTTCTTTTCTTCCCATCTTTTCTCTCTATCTTTAAACTTTTTTCTTACCCTTCTCTTCTCTTTGCCCGATTCTAAAAATTTTCATTCTCTATCCTGCCTTGAGGATGAGAAAGTTCTTCTTCATACCTCCCATCACCATACTCTACTTCTTCATTCACCTCAAAATCTCTTGGCTGGCTCTCGGCCACATATACTCTTGCGTTGTTCTTTACCTTCCCATCTGGGGGCTTGTATCCTCCCTTTTTCTTGGGGAAAGTCCTGGGCCCTCGCCGGTCTGGGTTATAAGGTTCTGGCTTTTTCGCTCTTATCCCTTTGTCCATATCAATCTGGCTATTGTATGGATTGAACATTAGCAAGGTTTCTGGGATAGGTCTCCAAGGCGGTGCTCCTCTACACTTAGGCTGCGACCCCCTTCTGTGATATGCTCTACACTCTCGGCAGTACGGCAATTCCCAGCGGCATGCTTGAGACGAGTGTCCCACTATCTCGCAAAAGAAGCACACAGAGTGTTCTTTTAACTCCTGGGCTGACATCTTTTTCAAAGTGCCCTTATAGCTCGGTGTAACATATCCTATCTTCACTTCTTCTCTTTTCTTATGAAAAGTATTGTTCGATTTTACCTCATCTCTCCTCCTTTGAGGAGTGTAATTGGGTCTCACCTCTTCCCTTCCTTTCTCCTCAAACCTCGGCTTCAATGGCTCCCTGTTGTCCCTATATGAATTATTAACTACAACCCTCTGTCTCCCTCCCGATTCTTCTTTGGCCCAGAACACCCTAGTGGTGCGGCCCTCATTTGGCCTTTTATACTCATCTTTTAACAAAGCTCCATTTGAAATTTGAGACAACTTTTCGATCAATTCATTTAAATTCATCTCTGTATCGAATACCCTAAGGATCTTTTCTCGTAATCTGTCTCCATCTCTTCTTTCATTTACATTTTGAATGATCTTCCCTGTGACCAGTAGGTTTATCTGCCTGGAGTTGAAGATTGCTTTGTCATCCAGATCATGCAGGCGGCTCTGGTACTTCGTTAACCGGTCTTTTAATTCTAGCACGAAATCCGTAAAAATGGAGTCTCTCTCCCTTCTATATTCTAAAAAGTCCAACATTAAGTCGAAAACAGTTTTTTTCTCTTCTGGTTGTAGAAAAATTCTTAACTGGGCGAGAAAGTCTTCTAATTTGGTAAATTTTGAGAAAGAGTTATCTCTGAGCATATATTTTCTGGCTTCGCTATTTTGATCGGATGAGATTGCCGACTTTGCAAAAGTGATCTTTTGACTTTCATTCAATGGGCCTAAAGCATCTAGCTGTGCATTCAAAGAAGAAATGAAATCTGGGTATAAGATGCCTTTCCATATTCTTGTCTTAAGATGTCTGCCAAATAATTTTAAATTTTCCGGAATCGTTGGAAACGCGGTGTTAAACAAATTAGTTGGGTAATAGGGTGCTCCAATTGGTTGTGGAGGCATATAGGGATATCCTTGCCATGCTCCGGGGTAAGGATGGGACTGGTTAGGCATGGTGTAATTGCCAGGTGGCATGCCTGTATAATAGAGAGGTGGGGGCATCGTCCCCGTTGGTAAAAACCCATAATTAGCGATGTTCTGGCCTGCTGGAGCACTTTCGTTGTTATTTCGTCCCATAACTCCTCCTGTGAGGACGCTTGGTGGTTGTTGAGCGGTGTTAGGCCCAGCAGGGGTTCGGACCGAGCCTGTGGCTTGGTTCTGGATCGCTGGGGGCCCGTCGGGTCCCCATGGGGAGGTGTTCGGTATTTCTGCACCCTCCCACTTGCTTTCATTGAGGTTCTGTGTTTCGAATCCACCCCAATTCCTACGCACTTTCTTTTTCACAGTAGTGTCAACAGTAGCAGGCTTAAGCTGTAGGTTCAATGTGTTGTCCAACGCAACCGTTTTCTGCATATATGGTGGAGTTTCGACCCGTGGGGGAGGTGCTCCCTCCCTTACTACTTGGATGCCTGGCTAAGAAAGAGTGATGTAGGGGTTTGACTGGGCCCTTGGGTCCAAAGGAGTTAGGATAGGGGGAACCCCTAGGGGAGTTTGCCTCCTTTCTTGGGTTATGGGCGTTTCATCTCCGCCCCCCCCCCTCCGTTTGCCTGATCTGGATTATGACCTTCGTCGTTACTACCTTCATTCAATTCAAGATTCTCATTATCTCTCTCCTCGTCAGCAGCGCCCGTATCTCCTATCTCTGAAATCGGTTTCTCCGCCATTTTGTTTTTTCGTAATCACAAAATAATGCACAATATGTCGGTACAACGCTTAATTATCTCTCCTGTATGCTCTCAAACAGCAATGTCAACTAGTATTGGAACTATAAATGTTGTCTGCGGACCCTCTCGCTAACTACTATATTATAATATATATATATTTTATATAGATTTTTAACTAAAATTGCAAAAATAGTTGTAGGGGTTTCCCAATATGTCACCTAATAATAATCAAAATGTGGAAAAAACTCAACAGATAAAATGTTTGTCGGCAGTATCTCGTATGCTTACTACTTCTACTACTTCAGACCGCAACTTTTTACTACTATGCGATGTTTAGGTCACCTTATTAAGGTGTGCTAAACAGAAAATGCTTCATAAAATTTTTTTTTTCGTTTTTCTCCGCCAATTAACCTGCCCCATATATATATATATATAATATATATATATATATATATCTATATATATATTATATATATATATATATATATATATAATATATATATATATGATATATTATATATATAAACTTAAATTATCTAAATTTTAGTTAGCTTTTGGGACTGGCTTTCTCAGGCTTTCCTGATCCAGCAAATGTGGGTTAAGAATCATGGGATACCCTCTAATAGGGTAATTACGACTATATAATATATATATATATATAATATATATATAATAATATATA
>JABUQX010115042.1:0-10000 GCA_015478945.1 Trachelipus rathkii
GTTGTACTTTAAGATTCAGTTTTAATTTAGTGTTTAACCGTTTCGCATTTATCGACTTTGCTTTCGCGTTGCGCCGCTTCATATATATATATATATATATATATATATATATATATATATATAACATATATATACCATATATAACTGCTATATATATATATATATATATATATATATAATGATTTAGCACCAGGGATTTAAATGCAAGGTTTCTAGTTTGCAGATGATACCAAAGTGGCTACCTCAGTTAGGAATAGTGTAGGGTGTATAAAGATTCAAAAAATTTTTTTTTTTTTATAGTTGTCACCACCACTCACGGGCAGAGCCCTATTCAAGGAGGGTTACACGTCTCAGAAGCTCACCAACTAATGCAAATTTCACGCAGATGAGCACAGACGCAAGCTTTGAGTGAGGGAGATTAAATTTAGCAGGAAACACAGAAGATGGAAGAAATTACAGAACAGAGGTGGCAGGAAAGGAAGCACCGCAGCGAACTAGCCTGGGGTTACCAATATCCACACAAAACTCATGCGCAGACACAGCACCCCTTGTGCTACGCGGGCGCCGTAAAGGTGGTGGTAGGCGAGTTACAAGTTCCCTCGAGCATCTGCCGCTGCGGTACCTATAGAAAAGAGATAAAGCACCAACATCGCGCGCAAAGATAGAGGGTCAGTGAAGTGGAAAGTACGGAACAGTTTATAAGTCTTTTGGCCTTTGATTCGACCCTGTCCGAACCAGGTGAAACAGAGCACCAAGATATGAGAGCAGTACTCCATACAAGGGCGGATGAGGCCCTTGTATAGCTGGAGTAACTGAGAAGAGGAAAAAAAGTCTCGCAATCTAAACAGAATTCCCAGTTTCTTTGAGGCCGCCCTAGCAACCGTTGTGATGTGAGGTTTCAAGACATTTTTTTCATGTTAAGGCCAAGGATGTTTATATTGTC
Organism: Trachelipus rathkii; assembly: GCA_015478945.1. NCBI lineage: Eukaryota > Metazoa > Arthropoda > Malacostraca > Isopoda > Trachelipodidae > Trachelipus > Trachelipus rathkii. The sequence continues at coordinate 944 of JABUQX010115042.1, forward strand.
AACAGGAGAGACGAGAGAGACGTCGAAAGAGATAGGAAAGTTGGAAGGTGTTTTAGGGAGATTTGTAGAAGTTGGGTTTTAAAAATTAAATTTCACAAGGTTGAGACAACCCCACCGGAAATTCTATCCAGATCTGTGAGAATAGAATCGGAAAGATTAAGACGAGGCAATTCTAGAAGTAAAGAAGGAGCAGAATTGAAATGAGTTGAAAAATAAAGGGTCGATTCATCGGCATACCTCGAGGTGGATGGAGTTAGATATTGCAGGTGAGGGAAGATGTCATTAATGAAAGTAAAATAAAGTAGGAAATAAGACAGAACCCTGGGGAACACCACAATTGACAGAAAAAGATGAAAAAAGTCCTTAAATCAACAACAATGATATTGGGCGATTTGAGGAGAAAACTAGACATAAGTAGCAAAGAAGGAGAAACCCAAGGAAGAGGGCTTACGGAGCAGTGACATTGCCATACCGGTCAAATGCTTTGGATATGTCCCAGCGCCACCCACGCAAGTCTCCCCATATGTAGTTCCTGGGGCGGAAATCCAGTGATAGTAAGATAGGAAAGTATATCGCCAGTAGACCTCGAGCGCCGCAAGCCGATCGGAAAGCAGTGAATGAGATTCCAGATGGTCACAGAAATATGAGAGTTGAGAAGGAGGGTTTCAGATCTTGGGCCAGAATACAGAGGTAAAGGAGGGGTATAGAGGGCGATGGATTAGGATCTTGAAGCGGCTTCTAACGCTTTTTTTCAGATCAGGTTTGGACATGTGCATTGCCAACACTGAGAAGATTTTAGTAATGAGACATAGTGAATATAGTTGAACGAGAGGAGGCTGCCACAGGCGCACCTCCCACTCAGACTCGGGAGGAGCTGTCAGGCCACACCACTTCCTTCTAACGTTTCGCGCTGGGCTAGGGCCCCATGCACTTGATCAAACAAATGTAATCACAGGCAAAGGCATAGGACACCTGAGAGGGAGGAAGGAGGAGGAGGAGGGGAATACCCAGAATCATCCAGGAATTTGAGTTAACGAAGAGAGAAAATAGGAGGAGCCGAAATTGGCCTTTTCAGTTCGGAAATTAGCAACAGAACCATCAGAACAAATAAGAGGAGAGAACTGAATTTTGTGAAGTTGTTAGAGATGTTGTTAGGAAGAGAGGTCAGAAATTTTTGTCAGTAGGAGAACCAAGGAAGTTAGCGCACTTTTGTTTGATGAAAGCCCGCTTTTGCTCTCCGTCGAAAGTATCCACTGCAACGATTTCTAGCTGGATGAAAATTATGCTTAAAAGTGATGGAAGACTGAGGGAATTTTCCACTCGATGCGCACTGTCTCTGGTCTGAATGGCCAGAGAACAAGAAAGCACAGTCGAACCATGGATTATGAGGAGAGAGAAGAAAGATTTAGTCGAAGAAGGAATGAACCTCTCATCCCATTAGTGATTACAGCTCCCACCTTATCGGCGGAAGCAGCCGAAGCGTCACCAGAGGAAAAGCAGTCATTCCAATTATAGTTAGCGTAAGCAACGCAAGGCCCCCAATCAGCCCGATCAAAGTGTCAGAAAAAACGTGTAGGGCAGGATGGAGCTGTCCCACAAAAGTATTAAAATTAGGGGGCAGGTTATGTTAAAATTACCAATGGATCAGAGTGTGAGATATGTTCATCGAGAGAAGGACTAGTGATGAAACATGGGTCAAGTGTGTTCAAGAATTGGTTAGATCGGGAACGTGTGTGAGTTCTTTAATTAGTAGTAGCTCCAGATCGTTGAGAATACTAAATGATTCAGGCCTCCTCACCACCTAAATCAGTAGAGAGGACTAGCCATTCTGTGTACATTGAAATCCCACAAATAGAGGACCTCAGTATTTGGATGAGAAGATATAACAGTCTCGTGAGAAATAGAAAGATATTCAAAAAGGCGTGAAAATCTGTTTATTGGGAGAACAGTAGCAGAAAGCACAAGATTATTGTAGTGGAAGGAAGAAAGATTTTTTAAGCCACAGAACATAGAAGTTAGGAGATTCGAGATTCTCGAGACGTGTTATGCAGGAGTGTTTATGTTTTTGTTGGCATACTCCACCTTTAGACGGAAGTATATAATAGGGTATAGTTGGATTACATTAAACGAGTTAGAGGATGAATTCTTATCCATCTGTGTCTCAGACAAGAGCAAAAGGTTAGAATTAGAGTTAGAGAGGTGGTATTCCACGGATGCAAAGTTGGATTTTAAGCCGCGGATGTTAGTATAAAGTCTGCCGCCAGAAAGCGCGCCTGCGCAAATCTGCCATTACACATGCACACACAACCACACCAAACAAAAACACAAACAAACAAAAAAAAAAAAAAACAGACAAAAAAACAAGGGTTTAAAATTATTCACACACAAAAAAAAAAAAAAACGAAATGTTAAAACGATAAAACTATTTTTAATAAATATGTAAAATGTGAAAAGTTTAGCAAGTTTAAAACACACACGCACTCGTACACCCTCACAAATTTACGAAAGAAAAAATTTTTTTTACAATTATTCAACGTAAAACTGGATATGTAAAGATTAAAATAACAATTAACTAAAAACGTTGGTGCTATGCTTAAACCCGTTTAAAATAAATAAGTAAATAGAAACACTAAAAACTAGTTAAAAAAGACTACGAAAAAATATACCCTAGTACTATCTAAACTACGTATTTACACAATCCTAAAAACTAACTATTGCTATCTAACATAACTAAAAAGTTTCAAAATTGAAAAATTAAAACGGATAACTTATCTTTTAAAGGGATGATCAAACTCCTCAAATATTAAAAAAAATAATAATAGTTAAAAACAATTAAAACTGGAGAGCGTTTAATGACAAACAAACTTAATGGCAAAATAGCTAAAACATTATAAACACACTCAAAACAACGGAGCTCCAGTAAAGCACAACCTATCCCCACACAATCTGTATATATGAATGATAAAATGAACTTGATGAACTTCTTGAATGGGCAGATAAGTGGCAAATGAATTTTAATAGTAAAAAGTGTAAGGTTCTTCACCTAGGTTACTCAAATAAAAGTTTTAAATACGATGTGAATGGGGATTGGCTTGAGTCTGTGGACCAAGAGAAAGATTTAGATGTGATTATAAGCAGTAATTTAAAAGTAGCTAATCAGTGTTTGGAAGCAAGGAATAAAGCTTATAAGATGCTGGGCATAATAAATCGCAATTTTGTTTGCAAGATCAAGGTAATTATAAATAAACTGTATAATAGCTATGTTAGGCCAGTATTAGAGTTTGTGCACAGTTAGGGGCCCCTTATTTAAAGAAAGACTTAGATATGCTAGAGAGAGTGCAACGTAGAGCAACAATGATGATATCTTGGTTTGAGGGTAAGGGCTATGAGGAGAGGCTGAAGGAGTTAGGAATGTGTTCTGTAGAAAGTCGATTTCTCAGAGGGGACATAATACAAGTCTACAAAATATTTACATCTATTGATAATACGAAGACCAATAAATTCTTCGCAGTAGAGCACGGACGGGAGACCAGGGGGCATAGTGAGAAAATTAAGAAGAAAGCATGCCATCTTGACGTAAGAAAGCATTCATTCAATAATAGGGTTGTTGTTAAATTTTGGAATGGTTTGCCACAGGAGGTTGTCGAGTCTGACTCGATTGCAACATTTAAGAAAGGATTGGATAGGTATATGGATGGTTTGGGTATCATAGTATATTTTGTTTAAGCCAAATTGGCGGGTTTTTAGTTTCAGTAGTTATTAAGGTTAAACTGCATGTTATTATAAAGTTACTAAAGCCTGTAGTGTGGTTATCATGTACTTTAGCTACAGTTTTTTCTTTTAGTTCTAGACTTTGTGTATACTATGTAAGTTATTGACAAGCCCTTAGGTGCTTTGTGGATTTGCATGAGAATGTTGTAGACTTTGTATATACTATGTAAGTTATTGACAAGCCCTAGGATGCTTTACGGATTTGCATGAACATGTTGTTTGGTTCTTTTGGCTTGGCAGAGTCTCGATAGACCCATGTGGCTTCTTACTGTCTTTTCATTTCTAATATTCTAATGTTCTAATATATATTCGATAGATTTTCTGCATGATTATCGGTAGTTATTCTGTCGATTAAATATCGAATTACTTTCGATATTTTTTTTAAAAAAAATATTGATTATAGATACATCGATAGTTATTTGACTATCGGGCATCCTGTCTACAAGTTTGCAGACAATATTATAAGTGCACGTGTGAAAATTATATTCGGCTTGCTGTGTATATAGTATTTCTGTATTTGTATTATACCTGCTGTGAATATTTCTGTATTTGTATTAGATCTCCTGTGTATATTTCTGTATTACGAGATTCGGAAGGTTGTAGATAATATTTATATTTTATTTTCTAACACTTTATCTGTTGGTTATTTTGTTTTTTTCTCATATTTTAATGAAAATAAGGTAATAATGTAGTTCCATTCCTGCCTTTGAGTTAATTACTGTACTAAAACTAGAAACATTTCATTAACAAAAATGGTATCAAAAAATTATTAAAGGTTTTAATAGTTCATTAAGTAAATTTTGAATGTATATTTTCAATAAAAATATTTAAAAAAGTGCTACGAAAACAACTTTTAATTATTTTCTCGTTCGCGTAGGGATGAAGGAACTGTGTCAAAACTCAAAACGTGTATTAGGTTATCGATATATTAATATCTATTTTTTATCAGATTATCTATACATTGATATCAATATTTTTTAATATTCTTAATTTTAATAATGGAATCTATTTATTAACTTCTAGCCAATAAAATTTAAAGAAACATTCATTTGTACTTTTGTGTTAAATTTTAAAATTCTTTTTTTTCACTCTCATTTATTTCAAATATTTAAAAGGTATATCTGTAAAGATCTTGAATAAAATGCAACTAGGTTCACTAACAATGAAACTTAATATAGGTGTTATTATTGCATATTAGTAATTTTTAAAAATATCTCTCAAGTTGTTGAAAATAATAGCTAAAATTAAAAAAAAAAAAACCACTTATAGCTGGGCTTTTTGGGGTTTTATTAGGTGGGCTTTTTGGGGTTTTATTAGGTGGGCTTTTTTTAGTTTTTTGGGTGTGTTTTTTAATACCCCCTGATATATATATATATATATATATATATATATATATATATATATATATATATATATATATATATATATATATTATATATATATGTATATATATATATATATATATATATATGTATATATATACATATATATATATATATATAACTATACTCTGCTATATATATATATATATATATATATATATATCTTCTACATACTCTATATATATAACTTATAACTGCTGCTATTCTTTGCTATAATATTATATATATATATTACTTATAATTTATATATATATATATATATGTATATATGCTCTTTATATATATATATATAATATATATATATATATATATATATATATAAGATACATATATATATATATATACATATATATAATAATAATATATACATAATATACATATATATATATATATATATATATATATATAACTATATATATATATATATATATATATATATTTATATATATATAAATATATATATATATATATATATATATATATATATATATATATAATATTTATATTATATATATATATATATATACCCCATATATATATATATATGCATAACATATATGCATATATACTTATATATTTTTTTAGACAGAAATACGCTATATATATATATATGTCTACTCTGAGTTTAGACGTGTGCTCTTTCTATATATATATATATATATATATATATATATATATATACTACTATATATATATATATATATATATATATACCTACCTATACTCTTAACACCATATATATATATATATATATATACATATACTACTATACTATATATCTGCTATCTAGTTCTTTTGTGTCTGAATCAAATGTTATTTTTACCATATAAATATAGGTATTTTTAGTGCGAGAGAAATAAAAATTTATATATTCAATGTGAGAGCAGAAAACCGCAGGTTTTTCCTATGTCATGTTTTTCAAAATAAATCATTACGAGCTAAGAGAAATTTAACTGAATCGTGCCCCTTATAACAATCATTTATCATATTTTATAAGTAAATAATTAAAGAATTTGCTTCAATATGTGTTCAAACTTTTTCTTGTAATAAAGCATATAAATATGATCCTTGTGTAGAAAGAGTGCCTGACATATGAACAATGTCCGAAAGAGGTTGGTATTATTTTAACTTTAAATTGATGCAAACGGGTTATATATATATATATATAACCCACTTAACATATATATATATATATATATATGTACTACTACCTACCTATATATATATATATACTTATACTCTTACTATATATTTGTTCTTTCCATTCCTTATCATCATCTATTCTCAGATGGGTTGAAGTTGCTCAGCTTTACAGAAAACGAAAGTTAATAGTACATGGCGAAAGTCGATAGAAAAGCTATCATCCTAATACCTACTAAATTGAGATTCAACATTCCCGCAGTCAAAACAAAATCTCCAGGGCTTCACGGAGCCGCGACGGACCCTCACTGGCATATATGCGCCCATATATATATATATATATATATATATATATATACCCCATATATATATATATATACATACATAACGCATATATATATATATATATACCGCATATAATATATATATATATATATATATATATATATATATATATATATATATCTTTCTCTTTACTCTCATATATATATATATATATATATATATATATATACTTATATATACATATATATATACATAAATAAAAAAAGCAAATTTTCTAAATTTTTTTTACGAATCAATCAGTATTAGTAAAACTTACCTTTCTCCAATACATATTTTCATCTGAAACCCCGTAATCATACATGAGCTCGGATCCTTTTGATATTTCCATATGATCCTTAACAAATAAGCATAAATGAGGAACGTCTTCTAATAATATTTTCGCCCTAATAAGGTTTGAATTTTTCTTTCCACCGTCATTAACATATGACACCATGTGTTTTTCTTTATTTTTCTCTGCATCAATACTGAAAATTTCAAATAAGTTTCAATGAATGAAAGTTTTGAAGCATAAATTCAAGAAAATATTGCCGTGTGTGTATGTGTGTTAGTCCTTTGCATATAATTTTTATTAAGTTTTATAAACTGGCACTAGAGTGCATATTCCGAGGCACTGAGGCAAAGGCGACTTTAAATTTGATTAATAAAGTAAAGATCTTCCTTATTTTCTTTTTTTTCTTTTTTTTTAAACTTTTTTATTGTATTTTTACATTTTTTTAGATTTATTTAGGTCATTATTTATTTATTTAATTTAATTTATTCATTATGGAGATATAATCGCTTTTGTTTTATCTTTAATAATTTAAAGATTAAAGATATATATATATATATATATATATATATATATTATATATATATATATATATATAATATATATATATATGTATAGATAAAATAAGTATATATATATATATATATATATATATATATATATTATATATATATATTATAACAGATTACCACCACTCACGGGCTGGGGCCCTTTTCAAGGAGGGAGCAGGAAATAAAATACAGGAAAACCCACCCAAACCTAACGCAAATCTCTTAGGTGAGGCGCGTAACTGGTTTTAAAAGAGAGGAAGATTAAATACAGTTGGAAAACAGAAGATGGAGGAGTTCCGCACAGAACAGAAGTGGCCTGGAAGAAGGGCAACCACAACGAAACGAGTCTGGGTTTTCATGCCACGCAAAATTCATGGCGAGAGATGACCTTGTATTAGCGGAGGGCGACGCAATGGAGTGGCTGCGAGCGGCCACTCCCACTGAGCATCTACCGTTGTAAGTACCTATAGAAAAGAGATGATCTGCGCCGCACGTCAGTCGAGAGATAGACGGTCAGAGAGTTTGAAAAGTAGGGGTCAGTTATTAGTCTTCTTAGCTTTAGAACTCAACTTTATCAATAATGAAGGGTGGAGCGGAGCCCCCCCCAGATTTGAGAAACAGTACTATCAAACAAGGGCCGAATAAGGCCCTTTAATAACTGGAATAGCTGAGGCAGAAGAAAAAAATTTCGCAATACCTGAATAAAAACCCCAGCTTCTTTGAGGCCACCTTAGCAACCGTTGTGATATGAGGTTTTCAAGACAATTTTTTGTTTATGTTCAGACCAAGAATGTTTATGTTGTCACAGGTGAGAGGTTAAACCGTTGAGAGGAAAAGAAAAAGTTTAGGAGGTGTTTCTTGAGAGGAGATGTAAAGAAGTTGAGTTTTCAAAAGTTGAATTTCACAAGGTTGCGGTGGCCCCACCGGGAAATCCCATCCAGGTCGGCAAGAATAGAATCGGAAAGCTGAAGACGAGAGGCAACTCTAGATGCAAAAGTGGGACAGATTTGAAATGCGTAGAAGATGGAGAGTTGAGTCGTTGGCATAAGAGTGACGAGTTAGAAGTACAGCTGAGGAAATCGTTGATGAAAAGTAGAATAAAGTTGGAGATAAAACGTAAAACCTTGAGGAATCACCACATTAATCAGGAAGGAGGAAGAAATATCGGTCATCAACAACTGCTGAGTATGGAGCGACCAGACGAGAAACTTCAAGAGTAAGCAAAGAGAAGAGGAAACCCAAAGGAAGGGACTTAGAGAGTAGCGACGCATGTCATACTCCATCAAAAGAATTGAATATGATAAGCTCAATGAACAAGACTCTCCATAGCCCTGAGGTAGAAAGACCATAAATCTAGTTAGATAGAAAGTAATTCACCAGTTGATTTCGAGCGTCGAAAAACCATACTGATGATCTGAAGAAGGGAATGAGACTCCAATGATCCAGGAATGAGAGTTAAGAAGAGTTTTCAAAGATTTTAGAATAGAATACAAGTGAGGACTATAGGACACGATAGTTGGAAGGATCAGAGTGGCTGCCCTTTTTCGGGATTGCAGCTGGACATATGCCGCTTCTTAGCACTGCAGGAAATGTACTAGTA
>JABUQX010115042.1:27500-30322 GCA_015478945.1 Trachelipus rathkii
ATCTGCAATTTCATAAAGAGATTTTTCATTCCATCTGTCAAGTCCTTATTTGCTTAACTTACTTTATTAATATATATGTATATATATATATATATATATATAATATATATATATATTATATATATATATATATATATATATATATATATATATATATATATATATTATATATACTATATATACTATATATATATATATATATATACCATTTCCAGAATTTTGGTGGAAATAGTAAGACAGCAATTTCGTAAAAAAAAAAAAAAAAAAAAAAAAAAAAAAAAAAAAAAGGTAAAAAGGAACCTTACACACGTATGGAGTAAAGGATAAACGATGTTTGTTAAAATAATAAAAATAAATTAATATATAAAATAATAAAATATAATAATATATAATTAATAATAATTAATAATAATAATATAATAAATAATAATAATCACAAAAGAATAAAGAAATTCAAGACAAATGAAAAGAATAACACTAATTGAAAAATAAAAAATATAAGTCGAATCGAGACCAAATCAAAGTAAAATAAAATAAAATAATAATATTGAAAATAATAAAAATAATAATAATAATAATAATAATAATAATATATAGATAATAATAATAATAATGCTACTAATAATAATCAGCAATAATAAATAATAATAATAATAATTCATAATAATAATAATAATGAATAATATACTAATAAATAATAATAATAATAATAATAATAATATAATAATATAAAATAATAATAATAAACTGATATTTTTACTTTCATATTTTGACAGAAAAATTAAAATAAAAGATTTATACTTGATCTCTTTTATGTCATTTTATCCTCTCGTAATCTTTCCCTTACTCCTTTAACCCTCCACAAATCTCTCTCTCTCCTCTTCTCTCTCTCTCTCTCTCTTCTAAAGTCATCTCTATCTCTCTCTCTTTCTCTCTTCTCTTCTTTCACTCTATTCTCTCTCTCTCTCTCTCTCTCTCTCTTCTTCGACTTCTTTCTCTCTCTCTCATCTCCCATCGTTCATCTCTCTGCTCTCTCTGCTCTCTCCCTCTCTCTCTCATCTCTCTTAGTTTATAGATTTTTCCTAATCTGAACTCTTCGTGTTTCTTACACCGTATAAAACCTGATATGCCTCATGTGCCCCCCCCTGATCTTCATACCTCACGTATTATTTTTCAATAAGTAAAAGAAGTTATTCGAGTGAGTTTAATAAATAATTAAAATCAAGGCTGGTAAAGTAAACATATTGATTCACTCAATTAAAACTAGTTTTAACAAGGTTTGTAAGTAAGGTTGTATTGTTCTTTTCTGAATGCTCATAATAATTATAATTGAAATTTTTTTTTTTTTTTACAACAAAACATACATTATAATTTATACTGACTCGTGCTAATTTTATGTTCAAGAAATGACAGGCGTACCTACTTACTACCAATATGTAATAACAAAATGTTGATCATATTTTTTTATAAGGGTAAGGTAAAATACGATTGAAACATAGGCAATATAAATTCCAATACTCAATTCTGTTATTTATAACGAAGTTGTAAAATTTGCAGAATGATCTGATTCACATAAAGTGTTAGTAGAAAATGCGCGTTTACTTATTTTATAACGCACCAAGACCAAAATTATAACTACTACTTACTAACTACTACTAACTACTACTACTACTACTCCACCTACATCTACTACTAATAGTAATAATAATATAATAATAATAATAATAATAATAATAATATAATAATAATAATAAATAATAATAATAATAATAATAATAATAATAATAATAATAATAATAATAATAAAATAGTAATACAATGGGCAAACGCAAAGAACGAAGTAAATTATACAAGGGCATTGCCATATCCTGAGTGTGATAATATGTTTGAATCCTGCTGATATACCCTTTAACTGCCGCCGCAACTAAACTTTAAGGTTCTCTTTCTTCATGTTACTTTTACTTTCCATTTATTCTAACTTTTGTTTAAATTTTTATATATATATTTATTCATCAAATGACGATTGGATTATATCACATATATATATATTGTATTTTAAATATCAATTGACACTTTCTTTAACACTCTCTCTCTCTCTCTCATCTCTCATCATCTCTCTCTCTCTCTCATCTCTCTCTCTCCTCTTCTCTCTCTCTCTCTCTCTCTCTCTCTTACTCTCTCTCTCTCTCTCTTCTCATCTTCTCTCTATCTCATCCTCTCATCCTCATCTCTCTCTTCATCTTCTCTCTCATCTCTCTCTCCTTCGTCCTCTTCTCTCCTCTCTCTCTTCTCTCTCTTCTCTCTCTCTCCCTCTCTTCTCTCTCTCTCTCACAGACCCAAAAAACAATTCAGAAGGTTTGCCTACATTTAACACTTACTAATGATAAAAGGTGAAACCTCTTTTAAGAAGCCATTTCAGCTTCCCAGGGAATAAATAAAACATTACAAAAAACATTACAAAAATGTATACAAGTGTGAGTTTCTTTTAGGGAAGAAGTAAAAATTTGGTGAGGCTAGAGATAGAGTTGGAAAAATATAAACAATTTGAAGTTTTTCTTCTCAACCTATTTGTTATAACAGCATAGCTATTGTTGGTATAAGTTTATTATTATTTATTAATTATGTATTATTTAATTATTATTATTATTATTATTAATTATTACTATTATTATTATTATTATTTTATTATTATTATTATTAAATAAGTGTATTATTGCAAATTTCTGTCTATTATTATTATTATTATTATTATTTTATTTATTATTAAATTATTATTATTATGTCATGTATTAGTATTATTATTATTATTATTACAATTATAA
>JABUQX010115043.1:5000-7500 GCA_015478945.1 Trachelipus rathkii
ACTATATTATATATATATATAAATTTATATATATATATATATAATATATCAAATATATATATATATTATATTCGTGTTTTTCATAATGTCTGAAAATTTAAAATTGCTTCTTAATAATTATGACAATCAAAAGACAAAGACAGTGGACATCAACATTGAAGTATATATATATATATATATATATATATACTATATATATATATATATACTACATATAATACTATATATATATATATATATATATATATAATATATATATATATATATATATATATTATATATATTATATATATATATATATATAGTGTTGTGTGTTGTGAAGGTCGGCGAGTGTATGTTATAAATTCAATTTCTATTCTAAAAAAAATTTTATAAAAATATTTCATATATATATGCTACAATTTTTTTCTTATTTATTTTCTTAGTAAATTTCGTCCACTCGAAAATCGCTATTTTTTTAATTCCTAATAACAAAGAAAAGGAAAAACAAAGAAAAAAAAACAAAACAAAAAACAAAAATATTCCAAAATTCAATAAAATAAATTCAAATAATAGGAGACATACTCGAGAAGCAAATTCATTTAATGTCCACGAACCCATTATATATATATATATATATATATATATATATATATGTATACTATATTATATTATATATATATATATATATATATATATATATATACTAGTTATATATATATATATATAATATATTATATATCTTCTCTCCAGATTGGGGTGAGGTACGTCGCATACACCGGAAACAGAGAAGTGTAGAAGAACTCGTCGCAGTCAGAAAAATCCACCCTTGGGTTTCACGAGACTACGACAAACCCTCACTGTGGTATTTCGTCAATGTGAGGTTCATCCCCTGGACAAGGCCTTCAACCATACCCCCTAAAAAATTCCGCAATTTACTCCTATTATGCACCTTTCTTCTCGTTTCTGTCAAACTCACATTCAACTCCTCCAGGCATTTTTTTACTGACTCAATTCACTTTATCTTCGATATCCCATCCGGTCGATTCCCAGCACACTCACCATTATACATCCGCTTAACCAACCAACTGTCATAAATCATTTCCATATGAACAAATCATCTCAATGTACTTTCGTTTATTCTCTCATTTACTCCTTCTTTCACACCATACAACTCCCTAATGAGTTCATTTCTCATTTTATCAATTCTTCTCCCACCTAAAACGCCCATAAGATTGTCAATCTGAACACATTTTACCTTAGATCAATATACCTCTTATCCCAGATCATAGTTTCACTATCCACAAACGCAGGTAGCAACATACCCTTATGAAAAACCCTAGCACACTCAAAACCAAGGGTTTAATTGCTCGTCCCCAGCTTACCATATACAACTTTGCTATTTCACTCTGCATCACCCCTTTCCCTTTTCATTCAACTTATATCCTAAATATTTAAACTTAGTCACTTGTTCCAGTTGCTCACCATCTAACATAACTTCAAATAGTGGACTCTCCTCACTATCTATCATAACCGTACTCTTATCTGCATTTACTTTCAAACTCCTCCTTTTGCACACCCTGCAAAACCCATCTACTAATCCTCTCAAACTCTCCTCAAATTCGCCAAACAAATCCAAATCATCCACATATAATAAATAGCTCAACCTCCACTCTCTTCCATTTTCCATCATTCTAACACCTTCCCCTGCCACCCTTAACTCTAATTTTTTCATAACCACATCCATATACAATTTGAATAACCAAGGAGACGTCACTTTTTCCTGCCACACTCAGCTATCAATTTTAAACCAATCACTTTTAGCATCATTTATTCTTACACACGCTTTACCATCATCATATATACTTTTGATTCCATTCAGAAGCCTACCACCAACACCATATAACTAACATCTGCCACAGAGCATTTCTATTTATCCTATTATACCTGATGCAAATCCATAAAGCCGAAATACAATTATTCTTCTTCTGTTTCTCATTTTCTCAATGTAAAAATTTGATTCAAGCATTCTATACCACTTCCAAATGCACCTTGTTCTTCACCAGTCCGTCCATCAGTCACTCAACATACTCTTTCAACCACAACACTCAATAAACTAATTCCTCTACAGTTCCCCTGCGCACTCAATAAACAAATTCTCTTATAGTTCCTCCAATTCCTCTTATCTCTCTTACCCTTATATAAGGGTACTATTACTGCTCTCTCCCATTCCCTCAGAACTATACCCTCCATAAACACTTTATTACACAACTTCCAAATCCACTTAATCATCATCTCGCCTCCATTCTTGATCATTTCACCAGTAATTCCATCTATTCCTGCAGATTTACCATTCTTCAACTTTCTCAACCTACCAATCACCTCCTCTTTACTAATTACCTAATCCCCAAATTACATATTTCTTCTTGCACCATCAAACACACATACACACACATTACTATCACCTCTTCATTACTGTAAATGTAATCCAGATTTTCGAAATGTATCCTCCACACTATCC
>JABUQX010115043.1:22500-31529 GCA_015478945.1 Trachelipus rathkii
TAGTTTATTGTTAGTTTATTAGAGTTTCACTCATTATTAATATTACTTACGAAGGTGCTGAGCAAGTATTTTAAATGTAAGGATGTAACTCTTGGTCAAACGTGTGAAATAATAACGACTCTGGAACGAAAAAAAAACTTCGCAGAGAAACATAAAATTTCTCTAGAATTATTGGTTTTTAAAAAGAATGAAAACCTCTTGGAATAATGACAGATTTCTTGACAGAGTTGACCCTCGCCAAGGGTAACCTGGTGGACCTGCCATTAGATACAAACAAACCTTCTGAATATTTTACAACAAACGTCTATTATTAAGCGGATAATGTTATAAGTAACTAAAAATAAATCTGCCTTTAGTACAGTCATTTGACACTTTTCTAAAGTTGAATTTAGCCATAGAAGTTTTTGTAGAAAAATTTAAGAGCGTATTGAATATCTACACTTTCTCTTTCAAAGGCTGAAAAATTGGTCATTCAGATGTTCTGAAAAAATAAAGAATAGAGTTGCATTTCAAGAACTTCGAAAAGGCAGATGTGCCGGTCAGACTTGGCCCAATTTACACAAGCTTTTGCCTGTGAATCAGTTGGTGTGAAAGAAGTTTTTCCACTCTGCGACGCATAAGACATGGCTAAGGACAACGACAAACCATGAGAAGTTTTTAAATTTGTCTCTTTTTAACATTGAGAGGTCACTAAATAAATCAGAATGTTTTTTTTTTAATTTGTTAGAGAAACGTAATATGTTTTATTGTAACTATATATATATATATATATAATATTTATATATAGTATATATATATATATTATTTATTATATATATTATATATATATATTATATATATATATATATATTATATATATATATATATATATCTACTATATTATATTATATATATATATTATATATATATATATATATATATATATTATATATATATATATATATATAAATATATATATATATATATATAATAAATATATATATATTATATAATATTATATATATATATCTCTATATATATATATTATTATATATATATATATATATATATATATATATATATTATATATATATATATATATATATATTATATATATATATACTATATATATATACTTTGCCTTATCCCGTTTACCTCTTATGAGAGAAGGACTTTTTCTAGCATGGGTCAGGGTCGAACGATCTAGTATTAGGTGTCTTGTGTCGTCTAGAATTGGGCAGAAACATCTTTGGCGTAGGAAAAGGATGGCTTTATTTATTCTGAACCAGTTTTCTTATAGGGAGTAGTCATGCCTATAGCAAAGTTGGGATAGCGTTGTGAAAGTTTTGATGCCCAAGGTTTGTTCAGTGGGGAAAATTTCTGGTTGTGACGGGGTGGGGAGGGGCTTGGAATATGGCGTTTTTAAAATATGGGGAGATAACTCTATTGTTCATCAGTATATGGATATGTTTAATAATGGAGGTGTGAATGAGAATGTATTTTAGATGTTTGAGTAGTATGACGCGGGTATTGAGGACCGCTGGGAAATCTGACGAAATAAGTGATTTAAGAAGCGAGATTTACTATATAATTTACAGTCTATCTTGTCTAAGTGGTATTTTATGGGATGCATTTTTACTTCGGTTTGCAGGAGACGGATATAGGTGTGGCGGGAAGGCAACCTGTTTTTACTATAAGTTCCTTATTTTGTGTAGTTTCTAGTTTACTTTAAGTTGGTATTGAGAGTATTGGAGCCTATGCCGGTGCTGCATAGTTCAAGAGTGAGCGGATATATTGTCTGTAGAATATTGCGAAAGTTTCTTTCAGCTATTCGAAATCAGTACCAGTTAAGGACTTTACAGCATTGCGCTTGCTTGTGGTTCTTGTTGCAAGATTTTGTTTTGTTGATCGAAATCAGTGCCAGACTTGGTCTTTATTGCATTGAATATATGTATTTCCTTTGAGGTGATGATTTATGAAGCTTGACGTTGATTTTTTTGGTTCAAATTTGAAGGAAGTATGAACCATAAAGAAGAAGGCAGCGTTAATGAAAATATATATTGTGGTAGTGGTATGAGATCCTCCATTTTAGTAAACATATCACTATTTTGATAATGATTTCTCTCAATTCTTCTACAATAGCCAATACATATATAGTAGCAGTGATATGCGTGTCCCAGTTGATTTAAATGTACTACCAAATATATATTGATGATCAATCATTTCTTCAGGTAATCCATCCATATTTAGTAGATAGAAGTGGTATGTAGTGCAAATTTTATTATACGTAGTACCGTACATGGATGAATCTTTCTTTTATTTTAACCAGAGAGATCAATAGGCAAATTGGAAGTTTATCTAAAGATTTAAAATGTGAGTCCTTCCGTAGATAGAGTAGTTAGTTATTTTGGTGTCGACGGAAAAAGTCACGTTACACTGAGCTGGTAGACATGTGATTTACTGTGTGACTGATGTTCACGTCTTTATTGGTCTGCACGTTGCTTGAAGGTATTTGTTATTTTAAAATTGGTATTATAGACGACGAAAATAGCCAGGTTAAACTAAGGCTCATTGGCCTGGAATTTACGGTATGGCTGTTATTCATGTTTTCCTGGTATATCTGGTGTTTGAATTTCGATCTTTGATCTGGTCTTCTGCTGGGAACTGATATTGTTTGTTATCTACTTACCTTCCCAGGGTAACCAGTTATGTAGTAGAAGTAGTTCGTCTGCATCCTCTTCTTGAATCTAGCTGATTGGATAGTTATCATTTTTGTTTAACTGTTTCTATGGCGAACTTCTTATTGGATGTTTAGACTTCTGAAGACATCTTCTTGAGAAGGTGTTCTTTAGAGAGTGTTTTTCTTGAAAGTGTTTTTTTTCTTCACAGGGAAGTGAAGTGGAGTAGTTGATGTTTAATTATCTTTCGTACTGCTCCTCTATTTCAAAGGTAATTGACGTAGTTCATCTCCGTTCTCTTCTTGGATTCTACTGATTGGAATTTTTTCCTTTCTTGGCTTTCTTTTTTGGGACGAACGTCTTCATATCAGGTTTTGTATTTGGTTTTAAGGTTAAACGACTTGTTTTATGGGATTTTTTTCCTTTTTAACTAAATATGCCATAACAATATATATAGCACTTTCCTTGCAAATGATAACAGTTGAACAAGTTTTTAAAATAAAAAGTATATTATATATTATATATATATTATATATATATATTTATTTATTGATATTATATATAATATATTACATATATATATACAGGTGCGCTTTACACCATACGTTTTTGTTGAGTTAAGCTATAGTTATGCTATTATGCATATATTGGCTATATGCTATATATATATATATATATATATATATATTTATATTACATATATACATGAGGTCTTCCTAAAGATACATATGTCTGTATATCTGCTATATATAAAAGAAAGTATATATATATATATATATATAAATATATTATATTATATAAATTTTTGTTATAGTTCATGTCTGTAGAAATTGGGATTTTTTTTTTGTTGGATGTGACAAAGATAATTACATAATAAAAGACAAAAAATTAACATTATTATATTAGACATAAAATGAATATTATAAATTATAAAAGTTATACCATAAATAATTCTTTTCCTTTTCAGAGACTCTTTAGGTGAAACTTTTCTTTGTATATAATTATTATTTGTTCACTATATATATATATATAAGAAAGAGTATATATGTTATATATATATATATATATATATATATATATATATATATATATAAGTATATATATATATATTATTATGTTAAGTTGTTATATATTATATATATATATTATTACATATACAATATGGAAATAAATCATGTAAATTAGGATTCATTTTATTGGCTATTGGAAGATATGCGGGCGCATATTATTAAAGAAGAGCTATTATTATTATATTATATATATATATATATATATATATATTATATATATATTATATTATTATATATTATTAGCATATTATATTATTATTGAGTTATTATATATTATTAAGATATATATATATATTACATATATATATTATATTATTATTATTAACGCAGCATGTTATATTAGCAGCACAGTTATATGGCTATATGCTGATATTATGGTATTACAGTATGGTTGGGCTGCTATTGGCTGGCTATTGATATATACATATATATATTGGTTATTATATATATATATATATAGATATATATATATGTATGTATCTATTTTTATGTAAGTACGTTCATATTTATTAAGCTAGTAAAAGAGTTATATTATGTATACATACATATAGCTGGTGATATTTAAAACTGCCAACCAAACCACATATACAGGAGAAGGAGAGACAGGGATCTGGTAATATTTAGTAGTATCAAAATAAATAAATTAAAAATATTATAGCATCTCAAAACTACCATGGAAAAGGAATACATTTTTTTGAATCCTGGTAAAATTTTACATAGTGATAACTGGAACAAAATGTATCCTTAACTTTGATCATCATAAGATTAGAAAGACTATTTCGAGTCGTTCATTTGTCACTCTTTAAAATAAATAGACTTTCTATTAAATTTTGCTTTTAACTAAAGAATTCAAGCGGTATACCGCACCGATAGGAGTCGTCTTCGGCCTTCCGGGGAATACGGGGTAGGGATCACCCCCTCTCTGAGGGTCTCCGGAACCCTGCTCTTTGGTATTTGGGCGTGCCCCTCCCCTACGCGGTATGGAAAACGTCCCCCAGTCTCTCCGTCGGCTCGAGCCCCCCTACATTGCTGTAATACCTTACAAATAATATATATACTATGTCAACTGCTCCTAAAAAAAGAAAATAGCCAATATTTATTTTTATTTATTTATTTTAAATTTACATTTTCCTAACTAAAATTTTACAAGGATTCCAAAATGTATTCCTTTCGCTGTATTCAAGGTAGTTTCTGGAGATATGATTTTTTTTATACATTTTCCGTACCCAAAATGTTACCAGGATTCCACCAATGTATTCCTCCCTTTTCCCTGTATCTATTGTAGTTTTTGAGATATGAGTTGTAGTTTTAAACCAAAAATTGTAGTTTTAAACCAATTATAACCCTATATATTATATATAAAGAGTATATATATATATATATATATATATATATATATATATATATATATATATATATATATATATATATATATATATATATAAAGTATAAAAAAAACAGTATATATATATATATATATATACAGCAGCATATATATATGGTCAGCATCCCGAGAAGGCATAAAAAAATATACATCTACAGGAAAATAAATAACATTTTTGATTTAAGCAAGTAATTTCATCGAAGAAACTTAAAAAAAAATTTACTTTATCCTAATATTTATTAATAACTCCTTAAATATTAGTAAAAATCTTAGACCTGAAATAGTGCACGCTCTGATTGACATTGAAACCCCTGCATTAGTCTCGACAGCAAAAGTTGGGTGCCAAATACCATTTTTTACGTTTTGGAGAAAATATTATTTTTTTCTTTATATCCTTTTAGGGGTTCGACGCAGGGACAGAGGGGTGACCTCCCGTCGTCCACCGGTGGTAAGCCGAGAAACTTCGACTCTATCCATCGTTCTTGTTTTCCCGTCAAATGCTCATAGCTTTAAAAAAAAAAAATTCAACATTTGCACCCTGTGTGCTCACTCGTAGTAAGCGGCAGCTTCACTTTCTTCAAAAAACTAATTTAACATTTTTGACAATTTTAGTTATTTTAATTATTTTTTTTAATTTTAATTTCCGGGGTAAAAATGTCTCCTGATTAATAAAAATGATATTTATTTTCCTGAATCTGTTATAGTTTTTTAGTTACATGCCCGGCCTGATGCTGACCTATATATATATATATATATAAGGCAGTTAATTCTTATTGGAGTTACATATATATATATTATATTAAGTTGTTATTTTTAAATATATATAGTTAGTTATATATATATATATAGCAGAGTTATATATGCTATATATATATATATATATATATATATATACAGGGCGATTCAAAACCTCTGCGACACACACAGAGGGCTGATAGAGCAAACGATAAGAACATTTATTGTTAAATAACCTAGGTTACGACGCTTCGTTTCAAAGTTACAGACGAATGAAGGTACATTAGTTTGTGTTGTGTGACGCGTCGCATGTAGGTTACCGACGCGATATAGGTTACTCAATTTTTAATGTGGTTGTGCGTGCGTACATGTGTGTACGCTAACGTCCTTCTCGAAACACACGTGGCAATACTTTTACCTTGCCCAATTCATCGCGTTGATTCAGTACAGTGTAGTCATCGATTACGAATGGATCACTACACTCTTCCCGAGTTAACCGACATAACAATGTGTTACGGTGCGGCGAAGGAAATGGACGAAGAGCGCACCTCATGTACCGGGAACGGTTTCCACACAGAAATCACCCCCACCACACAATGTTTGTTCGCCTTCATCAGAGCCTTCGAGATAATGGGACCATTCGTCCCCGGTGCATTGGTGGAAGACCGCGTAATACGAGGACTCCTGCGTTTGAAGAAGAGGTGCTTGAGAGAGCCGACGACCCGTCGACTAGCACACCCGCCATTGCCCATGCCGCGGGGTTCAAATCAGGTCGTCTGTGGTTCGGTTCTTGCAAGAGCAAAGCCTCCATGCATACCACCTACAGAAAGTACAAGTACTTGGGCCAAACGACTTTGCACCCCGTGTGCGATTTGCCCGGTGGTTTCTGCAACGGAGCATCGATAATCCAGCCTTTCCTGCACATGTCGTCTTGTTTACCGATGAGGCGTTATTTACTCGTGATGACTACTTCAACAGCAGAAACAGCCGCATATTGGATGAGGACAATCCGCACGCAATGTTCATCAGAGTTCACCAGGCGAAATTTACCGAAAACATCTGGGGTGGAATTCTTGGGGATTATCTGCTTGTACCTATCATCATTCCACACCGTTTGGGTGGACCTGCGTACCTGCAACTACTCCAGAACACGCTTCCGCAGCTCATGGACGACATACCCCTTGTGACCCGCAGAGACATGTGGTTCCAACATGATGGCGCTTCAGCGCACTTCAGCCGCCAAGTACGGGCGAATCTGAACACAATCTACACTGACAAATGTATAGGGAGAGGGGGACCTGTTGCGTGGCCTGCAAGATCGCCCGACCTCACGCCCCTAGAATATTTTATTTGGGGGCATGTGAAGAGTGTTGTGTACATTAACCCAGTCAACACAAGAGAGGAACTGATTCAGCGAATATTCACTGCGTTTGATCAAATCAGACACAGTGAGGGCATGTTCGGTAGAGTCCGACAGGCAATGGCACTGCGATGTAACGAATGTAATTAGGTACAGGGCAGACACTTTGAACACCTCCTGTAGTTTTCCCCAATAAAATTATTTCAATACAAGCTACCTTTGTTTGCTTTACAACCTCGCGTCAAAACACATACATTTTTTAACAAAATATCCGTATTGTTACCTCTATCAACCCTCGGAGTACACAGATGTACGCACGCACACATACATAACATTAGAATACCAAAAATCTCCGGTTACGAAGTAAAGACGCGTCAAACAACATCACGTGGTTTATTTTACATCATCCTTAACTTTGAAACGAAGCGTCATACAACATAGCTTATTTAACAATAAATGTTCCTTATCGTTTGCTCTATCAGCCTCCGAGTTTGTCGCAGAGTTTTTAAATCAATTTCATATATATATATATATATTATATATATTATTATATACATATATATTACATATTATTATTATTATTATTAGGTTATTATTATTATTATTGTATATTGTTTATATATACATATATATATTACATATTATACATATAAGGTTATTATTATTATATACACGCGTGGGATGTATTGGTGCTATTGGCTATTGTTGCTGTTGTTGAGTTGTTATTGCTGGTTATACATATATATGTATATATATGCTATTTATATACATATACATATACAATATATTAGCTACATGCTAGTTATGGGCTAGTTATTATATATATTGGTTATTATATATTATTATATTACATATATATATATATTATATGAGCATATATTGGTTGATATTATTATATATACCGCGTATACATATATCCATATATATTATATTATATATATACATATATATATATATATATATTATTATATATTATTATATATACATATTATATTATTATTATTATATTATATACATATATATTATAAGCGATTGATGTTATATATACATATATATTGGCGAAGGTTATATATATATATATATATTATATATATATATATATATATAGTATATATTAAGTGATATTACATATACATTGAAGCATAGCAAGAAGAAGTGCTATATATAGTATATATATATATTACATATTATTAAGTATATTATTATTACATATATATATTACATATATATTATTATATATATTATTATTATTATTATATTACATATATTATATTATTATTACATATATATATACATATATGCTAGTAGGAGGATATTGCAACGAAAATGACATTGACCACCTTAACCTGACCTTGACTGACCTTGACCTTTGGTCTTTGACCTTGACCTTTTGAGCCCAAATTTTTACCTGACCTTGACCTTTTTTGGCCTTGGCCTTTTTTTGACCACCCCTTTGATCTTCCATGGGTCATTTTGGCCCACGGTATTTTTGGCCACCGTAATTACAGCCCTAATTGGCAACCCTAATTTTCTGGTCTCTACTCTTGCAACCCTTCAAACAAGGGTTGCGCCAGACGGAGGAGAAGCCTCCGTCGTACGTATTGCCCCCCTATTACCCCACCCTAATTTTTTTTTTCGGCCATGGGTCATTTTTTGCCCACGGTAATTTTTCTGGTTTCATTTAGGGGCTTGTGATGTCTTAACCTTGCTGTTTCGAATCCGCAGCACGTGGTGCGACCCACTGAAGCGGCGCACGAAAACGCGAAAGCGTTTCACGCTAAATGCGAAAACGGTTAAACACCTCTGAAATTGAACGCTACAAC
>JABUQX010115044.1:0-47500 GCA_015478945.1 Trachelipus rathkii
CTTCAAAGCATTTAAAGAAGAAATTCAAGAGCAAATTATGCCCAAAGTAAGAATATGAGAAAAAGAAAAAGGGAGGTAAAAAAGAAAACGGGTGGAAAAAGAAACCTAAAAAGAAAATGAATTTACATTTATGAAAGGTAAGTTTATGCTATAAGATTCAATTTAAGTTGTGAATGACAATTATTATTAATCTATTATTATCTTAATTCCATTTATAATTTTCCTTAAGAATTTAAGTTATTAATGATAAGATGAATATAACATATATATAGTAATTTAATCAACTAGTTTTAGATCTTACCCCTTATAGTTAGATAACTTATTTCGTGGTTTCTTTTTTCTTCTATCAAACCGTTAGTAATGGCAAGTTCGTTTGACCTGTACAAACATAATTATATAATATATTTTATTAACTCTTTGGAATATCATTTCACCTTTTTAACATATATTCATTTAAATGGCAATTAATAATTATAATTAATGCAGTATATAATATATATATAATATCTATTGGCACTAACCTTAGTCCTCTCTTGTGAAGTTACAAACAAAATCTAATGACTTTCTGTCATTCATCAAACAGACAAAGAAGAAATAAAGATGCTTTCCAGCAATACAAACAATTATTATGGATACATCAATAATAATTACAAAAGACAGAAAAATTATATCAATTCTCTAAAACAGAAATAAAATACATATTAAGTAGTTAATTATCAATTTTTAAGCGTTGGCACAAATGAAAAATTAACAACAATAATGTACTGTGGACCTTTACTATTTCAGAAAAGGAAAATACTATTATTTATACCCAAACATAACAAAATATTTCCCGAAATAATTATTTACGGCCCACTAATACATTTACCTTAATCTGTACATTTAATCCACAATTTAATTCATCAGAATATTTCGTGAAATATCTTATTTAACCCCAGCAATTTTCCATATTTATAGGAAAAAAAGTAATCACTATTTTATATATATATATATATATAGCAGTAGTTAGCAGCATATATATATATATATATATATATATATATATATATATATATATATATATATATATGTTATATATATATATATATATATATATATATATATATATATATAGATAGGTAAAAGCATTTAAAGAGAATTGGGCAGCTTTCCTGGGCATTTATCTAATTTCAAAGATTTTTAGAGGGCATTTATAATTTCTTTATTATATATATATATATATATATATATATATATATATATATATATATATATATATATATATATATATATATATATTATAAGTATAAGTAATATACAGCAGAGTGATTTGCAGTTATACTGTATATAAGATATTTGTCACCTATATATATATATATATATTTATGTTAGAAAAAATGTGAAGTATATATATATATATATATATATATATATATATATATATTTTTATATATATATATATAAATCTTCACTCCCTGACAACCCCTAAGATTGTAGGGCCATACCCCGGGCTGGGATCCAGATACCCCCGATCACCTTTTCTCCTCCAGAGATCCCAAGGGTTTAGACTGCAGCCACAAGTTGCTCTGCATTGAGAGTTAGATGGACAAGAGAGAAAAAGTGGGATGTGTCCTCCCGGAACCTAAGCTACAGTTTCCTTTGACAAATATTTGTGGGGTGGTTTGCTGAGGCCAAGAACTGGTATTTCTGTAATATTGTGTTAGTGGTGGCGTATCTTTGCTTCGGCCAAGTGATGACTCACTTGTTCTTGGTTGTGAGTTGAATTCTGGTGCTATTTTCATTTCTGGTGGGGTGTTTGTTTCTAAAACAGCAAGTTTGGTGGTCTATGTCTTAAGTAGTTTTCTGTTAGTGTCATGTGGATCTTGGTGTACGTTGTGTTGTTTGGTGGAGGTGAAATTTTGTTCAGAATTTGTTTGTAAATATGAGCTTTCTCAGAAGGAGGAGGCTGCTGAGCTCCTGCAAATGGCAGAGTAATGTGGATGGAGTTTGCCTTGGAAAGAATGTGTGCCTATCATGTCCAGGTGTGTCTTGGTTAGAATTCTTTGACTCAGGTGTGGAAGCTGGCTGATAATTGTTACACCCACTGCTTGTTTTGTGTCACTCCTGGAGTTTCCTTATGCTGCCTTTAGTCAGAAGCTAAGCTGTGGAGAGGAATAGTTTCTAGAGTCGGATGAATGTATTGTTTGCATATAGTGGTGATGTTATTGTTTGTGCAGTCTGTGCCAGCGATGGTTCTTAATATAATCAGTTTCCTTGTTGTGGTAGGTGAAATATATTGTCTGTGTGTTTGTGAAAAAGTGAGATTGAGTGTGCTACTCCCAGGATTTTGAGATTTTGCAAGAGTAGAGCAATGTTGTTTAGGGAGACTTAGGGATGTATGGAGCCAAGTTGACGGTTGGTGGTGATTAATGTAATTGAAAATTTGGTTGGTGAGCTGGACATTGTTTTCTTCGTTAGCCAATTTGTTGGTTAATATCAGTATTGCTGTGTTAGATTTGTGGCCGTGTTAGGTTCTGGTGTATAGTGGCTATGGTGATGTCATCTGCATAGGTTGTATGATTATGTGGTCTGTTTGTGGTTGTGGGAGATCGGCCGTAAATAGGTTGAATAGTGTGGGGGATAGTATTGTGCCTTGGGGCACTCCGTTGCTGATGTTTACTGTTCTTGATTTTGTATTATTTGTTTGTATTTGTGCTGTTCGTCCTGATGGGGAATTGGAAATCCATTTCTTTTGGTTAGTGGGGATGTTAGATTTTGCTATTTTGTGGATTATGTTTTGTATTGAATGCTTTGTTGATGTCGATTGCTATGATTATTGTTTT
Source organism: Trachelipus rathkii (assembly GCA_015478945.1). NCBI lineage: Eukaryota > Metazoa > Arthropoda > Malacostraca > Isopoda > Trachelipodidae > Trachelipus > Trachelipus rathkii. The sequence continues at coordinate 2,823 of JABUQX010115044.1, forward strand.
ATGAGCTGGCTGCGAGTTTAGGCCTTTGATTGTGAGTTGTATAATGTTTATGAGTGCAGTTGTAGTCCAGTGGTTTTGTTTCAGACAGTGTTGGAATTTGTGTTTTATGATGTATGGAATTATTTTGTTTGGTATGGTTTTTTCTAGTAGTTTGTATAGTGTTGATAATAGAGAGATGGGACGATATGATGAAGGGTCAGAAGGGTCTTTTCCTGGTTTTAGTTTGGATATAATGATAGTTTTTTTCCAGATAGGGGGAATGAAGTATAGGTTGATGGAACTATTATTATATTTGTGCTAATTGAGTTAAAGCTGTGTTCCCTGGGTGCTTTGAGGTGTTTGTTTGAGATATTGTCTTGGCCAGTTGCGACTGAGTTTTTAAGCGTCTTTGTTATGCTTTCTTGGTCAGTTATGGTTATTTCTATTGTTGGGTAGTGGTTGAGTTTTATTTTCCTGAGGGCTTTGATGATTTTCCTGTTTTGAGGGTGTGTGGGTTTTTGATTATGCTTTGCAAAGTGAGTTGTAAGGATGTTTGTTGGATTGGTGGTTGTGTGTGTTTGGGTTTTTGATGGATTCATGAGTGTGTGTCTGTTGAGTGGTAGAGTTTTCCAGTGTATTTATTGTTTTCCACATTCTGGAGTTACCCGTGTGTTGGATGTTCCTGGTGAGAAAGGTTTAGAAGTTGTTTGAAGAATGTATTTGTTAAGTTTATGATTTGGGTGTTTAGGGCGTTAATCTGTGTTGTCATTTGGAGTGATGTGGGTATTATTTTTCTGAGCGAGTTGCGTTGTTTGATTAGTTGTTCTAGTTCAGGTGTTAGGGTTGGGTTGTATTTTTTTTAGGTATTCTCTGGGGATGCATTTGTTAGCTGCTTTTTGAAATAGAGAAGTGAAATTTTGTATGGCTTTGTTGAGCGCTGGTGTGTCTGTGATATTTTGGGGATGTATGTTGTTTTCTATATGGTTGGTGAATTGTGTCTAGTCCGTTTCTTTGTAGTTTATTTATATATATACAGAGTGATCGAGAAGTCACGCACATCAAAATATTCAAGTCTGTGAATTTAATGGTAAACGGATTAGGTCTATCTGCAACCACTAGATATCATCATAGGTATTACCTGCAACACACGTAAACGTCATTGTGATTGGCTGTGCTCCCATGACGTCTCAGTAGCGTAGAGTTCTTTGACGGGTGAGGATGCTGTTTTCCCAAGAGCAACGAGTGTTTATTCTAGAACAGTATTTAGCTTGTCGTTCATATGCACGTGTTAAAAAGCATGGGGATTTTCGGTAGAATATATTCGTGTGTTTTGGCTGTTCACATATCCACTAAGATGAAACCACGCCTCATCCGTGAAGAAGACACGGTCAAGCACTGCTATTCCACGATTTTCAACAAATGAGAGAAACCATCTGCAGTAGGCCATGCGCTTCTCTTGATCTGGTGTCTTCAATTCCTGAACACAGCGAACATGATATGCACGAAATTTTAACATCTTCATCGCTTTATGGGCACTTCCATATGACAACTGGAAGTTTACTGAAAGTCTCCGCAGGCTCTTTGTAGGCGAACGCAGCATCACTTTCCAAACCTCCGCCAGCTTAGCCGTAGTCAAAATGGTAGGTCTGCCGACTCCCTTCCTGTCAGCAACAAAACCGTTTTCCCGGAAACGGGTGATTAATCTCGTTATTGTCGAATTATTAGGCACTGCTGCATCCGAATATCTGTCACTTAATGCATTTTTAACACTTGAATATGAACAACAAGCTAAATACTGTTCAAGAACAAACACTCGTTGCTCTTGGGAAAACAACATCCTCACCCGTCAAAGAACTCTACGCTACTAAGACGTCATGGGATCACAGCCAATCACAATGACGTTTACGTGTGTTGCAGGTAATACCTGTGGTGCTATCTAGTGGTTGCAGATAGACCTAATCCGTTTACCATTAAATTCACACACTCTAATATTTTTATGTGCGCGACTTCTCTATCTCTCTATATATATATATATATATATATATATATATATATATATATATATATATATATATATATATATATATATATATATATATATGGTATATATATATATATATATATATATATATATATATATATATATATAAATATATATATATAGATACATATATATATATATATATATATATATATATACACAATAAAAGCATCACTTCAAGTGAGAGAAAGGCCCGACCTGCATTCGGAAACGTGATTTTGATTTGTTCTCATGGTACAATAATAATCTATCCTTTAGTCTGAAGTACGCTTATAAATGCCCAGATTTCAAGGTGGCAATTCATTGTATAAATGTTCGCCCACTGCTACTTGGGCCCAGTGTACATCACTATATATATATAGGCACATAAAAATATATACTAATTAGTATATATATATATATATATATATATATATATATATATATATATATATATATATATATATATATATATATATATATATATATATATATAAAAATATAAATTAAAATGTGTTTAACAGATGGACAACTTAGGGTGTGTTAATGTGATAAGAATTGATAAAATGAGGAATGAACGCATTAGCGTGGTGTGAAGAAAGGTGTAAATGAGAGAATAAATTTAAGTATGTTGAGATGATTTGGTCATGTGGAAAGGATGGATGATAGTCGGTTGGCTAAGCGGATGTATAGTGGTGAGTGTGCTGGGAATCGACCGGCTGGGAGACCGAAGAAAAAGTAGATTGAGTCAGTAAAGGAATGCCTGGAGGAGAGAAATGTGTTTGGCAGAGGCGAGAAGAAAGGTGCATAATAGGAGTGAATGGCGGGGTTTTGTAAGGGGTATGGTTGTATCCCACCTGGGCCAAGGGATGAACCCCACATTAACAAGATGCCATAGTGAGGGTCCGTCGCGGTCCCGTGAAACTCTAGGGTGGATTTTCTGATTGCGACGAGTTCTCACTAAAAGGTATAAAGGGGACAGGAAGGCTGGGCTTTTTTTCGACGTGCGTCATATTCTTCTGCTACTATTCTGTTTCCGGTGCATGTTACGCACCTGTCTTGGGGAAAAAGTGGATGATAGATATATATATATATATATATATATATATATATATATATATATATATATATATATATATATATATATATATATATATATATATATATATATATATATATATATATTAGGGGTGTACCAGAACTGAAATTTTCGGTTCCGGCCGGAACCGGAATTAGCCGGAATCACAAAAAAAAATTCCGGCTGGAACTGGAATTTCTAATGAAGCTTTCCTTTAACTATAAAGGAAATGTACAAACATAATAAAAGAATTTGTGCTTTTATTATATATATATATATATTTACATATATAAAGAATATATATATATATATATATATATATATATATATATATATATATATATATATATATATATATATATATATATATATATATATATATATATATATATATATATATATATATTAACAGATTTTGATAGATTTTATTCATTGATTACAGATGTCATAATTATCTCACAAAATTGTTTTCAGATGCCATCATTCGGAAAAGATTTTTTTATTATTAATAAGGTTACAAAATCTTTAATAGAGTATGCCACAAAAAAATAAACTAGGTAGTTCACCTAAAAACATTTAATACAACGCTACTCATAAACATATGGAAAATCATCACCGAAGAGAATATCTGAAGTCAAAATTTGGATAGTAAAAGGAGAATCCTGTATTTTCTAGAACACTGGACACCCCAAAATTGCGAAAGATCGAAGCCGTGAAACAAGAGTGTCTTGAGGAAAATTTCTTCCCCAAAAAAATTTGCAATATCAATAACCCCAAATCACAGGCATTTCTTCAGAAAATAATAAATTTTATTGCAATAAGTAACCAGCCATTCACAATCACTGAGGAGCAAGGACTCATAGAACTTGTTGCCCATCTTCAACCAAAATATCTTTATATATAGTATAAAATATTTCAGAGAGATTATGTTACCAACTTCATACAGTAAATTGAGATCAGCAGATTCGAGAAGTTATTTAAGGCTGATCAGATATCATTTTACTACAGATATATGGATAGCTAAATATTCAAACGAGTCATTTATTTCTTTAACTACTCACTGGCTTACGAGCCAGTTTGAAAATTGGACTATGTATTCCATTGCAATTTATTTATATATATATATATATATATATATATATATATATATATATATATATATATATATATATATATATATATATATATATATATATATATATATATATATATATATATATATATATTTAATTTTTGATTTTAAATTTGAATTTAATGAGTATCTTATTATCCTATATTTTGAGATATTTGAGTAAACTTTATTTCAATAATAACTGTAGGTAGTAATACACAAGGCAACCATTATATTTTGTTAAAAGATGGGCCATGGGTTACGTAAATAAATCCTTCCAGCAACAAGTGTTTTTAATTATCGTTAATTTCAGTTCCGGCCGGAACCGGAACCAGAATAAAAAATCACCGGCCAGACCGGAATTCCGGTACACCTCTAATATATTTATATATATATTTATACGGTATATATATATATATATATATATATATATATATATATATATATATATATATATATATATATATATATATATATATATATATATATATATATATATATATATATATATATATATATATATATATATATTATCCACCTTCTTTCCCCAAGACTGGGGTAAGGTGCGTTACATGAACCAGAAACAGAATAGTAGTAGAAGAATGTGACAAGTCGAAAAGAAAGTCTAGCCTTACCGCCCCTTTTATACCTATTAGTGAGAACTCATCGCTGTCAGAAAATCCACCCTAAAGCTCCACGGGACCGCGACGGACCCTCACTATGACATCTCGTCAATTTGGAGTTCATCCCTTGACCCAGGTGGGCCACAACCATACCCCTCGCTACCCATAGAGCTAAGTATAATATCAGTATAATTAATAGAGTGAATTTTTGTATTATTATTATTATTTATGATTCCAAGGGAAAAACAAAAAGACCAGAAAATAGTTTTTATATAAAGTGCCTCGATTTGCAGTAATTTTTCTTATAAAGTGTATTTGGGTTTTCATTTTTAATTTGTTGTTAGTGGTAAGGCTGCAAGGCTGCAGCTTGGGTAAGGGAGACTTTTTATTTATTTTTTTAATAAATTTTCATTTTCTTAGAAGTTAGTTTTAAAAGGAGAATTTTTTATATTTCTTTAAAGATAATTTTTTTGAATGATATTATACAATACTTAATATATTTTATTATATTTATACAAAGTTGTAAGCATTTAAAATAAAACTTGAATATATTTGCTTTTAAGTTCAATCTCCAACTCCATGAGGTAGCAAAATAGCTACCACCGGCACAACTCCAGCTCAAGAGGCGGTTTGATAGCTGGAATCGCTACATCTTCTTACGTTCTGTAAACATGAGTGATATTTATTTATTCTCTGTATCATCTTATGAAGATTCAACATTTGTATCGTTAAAATATCAAGTGATCTAAATCTATCTGTTACCATTCTATAATTCAGCAGCTATATATATATAAAGGTATATCAAATGATTTTACAGCATCAGTTACTTTTTGGCCCTCAATAGCGATTTCAATATTAATAGTTCTCCTTTTTAAGAAATCTTTTAACTTTCTTTCATTTAAAATGTACAACTTTTTCAAGTTCTTTTATGACTAGATATTTATAAGTGTTTTCCGGATATAACTAGGTGATGGCAGTTTGGTCCAAAGTGATGTTTTCACTCTCTATTCTTCAGCCTTTCTTCAGTGTAAGAAATATTCATTTGCCCAGTTCAGTTCCATATTTATGTCGTCTGAGAATTGTCTGATGATCTTGATTTGTCTGGCAATTTCCCCTATATTGAATCAATATAACTTGATATTATGCATGTAAAATAGGTGGAGATTATTTTTGTCTTCTTTTCATTTCTTGTGCTAACTCTGTAACCATTTTCAAAGATGTTTATAAAATTATTTAGGGAGTTGATGGCAAGTTCAAACAATAATGGTAACACTGAATTAAGATGCCTCTCTTTTTTTTTCTAGATATATTTCTATACTTCCTTTATTATGATTTAGTCTTAAATTGATTTTCCATTGTTCCATTTTTTAATTATAAAAACTACGATAGTGTCATTTATATTATATAGTTTCAAAACTTCTTTTATCCAGCTGTGGTGAACACAATCCAAGCAATCCTGAGGTGTTTTTGGTTTTGCCAGCTTTTAGTATCATATTAACAATTGATATTTGGTCAATATATGTTTCTAATGAAACCTTTTTGCTCCTCATTTATCATGACGTTGGTTTCAGCTTGATCATATATTTTATTTGAGAGTACTCCAGTTAATGTTTTGTACATAGTAGCTAGGCATGTTATTGGCCTATATTTTAATGAATCTATTATTTCAATTAATTTTGAGACAAAGATGGTAATCATCAGTTGCTAACCATTCCGGTAAGGCTTCCTCCCATTCCATAAATATATGTTTAAATATTTTGTAAGTGGTTCCATAAGGATTGCAATTTTCTTTGCCCAGACGTTTTGAACTTTGTCAGGTCCTGAGACTTTCCAATATCCAAATTTTTTTTAATAACTTGCTTTACTTCATTCACTCTGCTCTATTTTTGGAAATCCCATTCTATGCATGTTGCTTATTTGATGATTTGACTATAGACAATCTCATCTTTCCATCCTGCTCGGTTATTGTGCTGTCGATCATCTTCATAAATATTTTTACAGAATCACTCCACTTCTTCATTTCCTGGTCGATCTTTAAACATGATGTCATCTCTTAATTTTCTAATATAATCTTCTATAATATAATATAATATAATATAATATAATATAATATAATATAATATTCTAATATAATCTTCCTGCATCTTGTTTAAACATTTTTTTTTTTTTTTCATATCTTCTTAATGTTTTACACTTTGGTGCCAGATTTAGTTTTCTCCTCGCAATGACATGTATTATTTCGTTGCCTTGATTTACTCCTTCTCTTCTCATCATATTGTGTTTGCCTTCTAGTAATATCCGATCTGATAACATCCATTTTTTTAACATCTCTTGAGGGTATCTCGAGTCTAGGCATTGCACTACACACTCCGCTATCCAAAACCAACCTTATTACGTTTTGGCTTCCCTTAATGGCCTCCAGAGCCACCTCTTCCGTTCCTATCTTTACTGAGATTTTTTTAAGGAAGGTCACTAGAGAAGTTTTTTGACCGTTTCCAGATCCCCTACCACAACTGGCACCACCTCAATCTCATAATCCTGATGGCATTACGTAGTCACTGATACATATTTCTTTCTCTCTTTCATAGAGGGACACTTTTCCATCGTATGGGACTCCAACATCTATTAACTGGTATTTTCGTGCTGGTTTATTGACAAGTACAATGTCTGGTCTATTGTTTGATACAAAAATATCAGTGGGTATTCTGAAATCGTATAGAATATGAACTTGTTCGTTTTCAAGTATCTCACATCTGGGCAATATAAGGAACACTGTCTCTTCCAATTTCCCACACATCCTGCACTTAAATTCCTGCATTCTTTGCATGCTTTAGCATATGTGTTTTTAAGTTTCCTTTCATATTACATTCATAGCTGCACTCAGGACATTTAAATAATTTAGCATTTTCATGCTTACGCATATGAATTTTAAAGTTTCCTTTCAGATTACACCCGTAGCTGCACACAGAACATTTAAACAATTTTATATTTGCGTGATTAAGCATGTGTGCCTTCAGGATTCCTTTGCGATTACATTCATAACTGCACTCAGAACATTTAAATAATTTGATACTGCCATGTATTAACATGTGCTTTTTCAAATTTCCTTCAAAGCTGCACTCAGAACATTTAAATAATTTTAAATTTCCATGCTTTAGCGCGTGAGCTTTTAAGTTCACTTTCTGATTACACTCATAGTTGCACTTCGAACATTTAAATAATTTTACATTTCCATGTTTTAACATGTGAGTCTTTAAGTTTCCTTTATGTTTACTTTCATAGCTGCACTCAGAACATTTAAACAACTTGGTATTTTCATGTATTAGCATATGAGTTTTAAAGTTTCCTTTATGATTACATTCATAGCTGCACTCTGAACATTTAAATAACTTCACACTATCATGTATTAACATATGAATTTTGAAGTTTCCTTTATGATTACATTCAAAGTTGCAATCAGAACATTTAAATAAATTTAAATTTAGGTGACTAAGCATGTGGAATTTTAAGCTTTCTTTATGATTACATTCATAATTGCACTCAGAACATTTAAATAGTTTCATATTTTCATGTATTACCATGTGAGTTTTAAGGTTTCCTTTTTGATTACTTTCATAGCTGCACTCAGAACATTTAAATAATTTTACATTTCCATGTTTTAGAATGTGAGCTTTTAAGTTCACTTTATGATTACACTCATAGTTGCACTTCGAACATTTAAATAACTTAACATTTCCATGTTTTAACATGTGAGTTTTTAAGTAACTTTTGCGTTTACATTCATAGCTACACTCGGAGCATTTAAATAATTTCCTATTTTCATGTATTAATATATGAGTGTTAAAGTTTCCTTTATGATTGCTTTCAAAGCTGCACTCAGAACACTTAAATAATTTTATATTTCCATGATTAAGCATATGAATCTTTAAGCTTTCTTTACGATTGCATTCATAGCTACATTCAGAACATTTAATTAACTTAACGCTGCTGTGATTTAACATATGTCTGTTTAAGTTAGATTTGCTCTTACATTCATAACTGCAATGGATACACTTAAACTTTTCGCTATGTGGTTTTAAATTACTTTGACCTTTGCTTCTTGACATTTGAGGTTTGCTTCTTGACATTTGACCTTTGCTTCTTGACATTTGAGGTTTGCTTCTTAAAGAACGCTTCACTTTGGAACCTCTTTCTCTTTGATAAGCATCGCTTCTGTGGGTCTGTACAAAAAAAAAATTGCATTCCAAATGTTGAAGCAACTTCAAATTATTTTATTAATGTAAAATTAATACTTGAATAAAAAAAAAAAAATAAAATCTTATATTTTGTAGCTAATAAATATTCAATAATTAATTTAACAATTTATAATTTTGACTTGAACTAATATATATATATATATATATATATATATATATATATATATATATATATATATATATAATATATATATATATATATATATATATATATATATATATATATATATATATATATATATATATATATATATATATATATATATATATATATATTCATATATATATATATATTAGTGATGGGACAGAATAGAATTTTGCCAAATTGAACTTGATGACGATGATTAGAGCAAATTTTGCCGATGACGATGACGATGACGATGACGATTAATTGAAAAAAACTATTTTAAAAATTTCTCTCTCTCTCTCTCTCTCTCTATATATATATATATATATATATATATATATATATATATATATATATATATATATATATATATATATATATGTTCTCTCTCTCTCTCCTCTCTCTCTCTCTCTCTATGTATCTCCGTCGCCGCCAGTCCATTTTCTTATTTATTTATAAATCCACAAAGAGATCTCATTCTCTCTCTCTCCCCCTCTCCCTCTCTCTCATATATATATATATATATATATATATATATATATATATATATATATATATATATATATATATATATATATATATATATATATATCTCTTTATGATGTTTTAACTCAGGGCCCAATATATATATATATATATACACTGTATATATATATATATATATATATATATATATATATATATATATATATATATATATATATATATATATATATATATATATATATATATATATATATATATATATTTATATATAACTGATGCACTAAAGTCTCAATAATAATAATAATATTAATAATGATCAACTCTATGAACATGTAATAATAATAATAATAATAATATGTATTAATAATAATATGTAAATATAATAATAATAATAATAATAATAATAATGTATATGTAATAATAATAATAATAATAATGGTTAATCAATGAGAAAATGAAAAGTATTTATTAATGGAAATGAGAAGACATGGTGGTCCGTAATGATTTCTTAGGTCAAGTGGCTTTTCCTCATACATGTATAAAATATTTAGAACAAGGGACTTAAATGTAAGGTTTCCAAGTTTGCAGATGATAGCAAATTGGCTACCTCAATAAGGAATAATGATGGATGTATAAAGATTTAAAGATAAGGAGGGAGCTGTAATCGTTGATGGGATGAGCAGGTTCATTCCTTCTTCAGCTAAATTTTTCTTTCCTCATTCATTCCTTCTTAAACTAAATCTTTCTTTCCTCACTTAATCCATGGTTCGATCGTGCTTATTCTCTGGCCATTCAGGCTAGGGCGGTACCCTATCGGGTGTTGAAAAAATTCTCGTTCGTCCTATCACTCTCCTTTAATTTTCATTCAGCTAGAAATCGTTGCAGGGATACTCTTCAACGAGCAAAGCTGGCTTTCATCAAGGAAGTGCGCTAGCCTCCTTGGTTCTCCTACTGACAAATCTTTCATCTCCAGCATCTGGAAATCTGCCTTTCCTCCTCTTCGATCTGATCATTTGTGTTGCTAGGTATCCAGCTTCTGAAAGGCTGAAATCTTTTCGGCCTCTCATCAACTATATTCTCTATGTCTCAATACAAGCACTTTTCCTCCCTCAGTGTTGGAAGCTCTCACATGTCCAACCTATTCCGAAAAAAAGCCGCTCTGATCCCTTCTAACTATCGCCCTGTAGCTCTCACTTGTATTCTATCTAAGATCTTTGAAACCCTTCTCAACTCACTTCTTAGATCATCTGGAAACTCACTCCGATCGCCAGTACGGCTCTCGTTGCACGAACTCTACTAGCGATTCCTATCTAACCGATTTATGGTTTTTCGCTCTTAGGAACTACGGGGAGACTTGGGTGGTGGCGCTTGACATATCCAAAGCATTTGACCGAGTATGGCACGCGTCACTGCTCTCCAAGCTCCGGTCCTCCTTCTCTTTGCTTACTTATATCTAGCTTTCTTTCAAATCGCTCAATATCGGCTGTTGTTGATGGGGCGACTTCTTCTTCTTTCTGTCAATAGTGGTGTTCCTCAGGGTTCTGTCTTATCTCCTACTTTATTCCTACTTTTCATTAATGATCTTCTCACCTGCACATATAACTCTATCCACTCGTATTCCGATGACTCGACCCTTCATTCTTTAACTCATATCAATTCTACTCCCACTTTTACTTCTGGAATTGTCTCTCGTCTTAATCTTTCCACGATTTTATTCTCGCTGATGGATGGAAATAGCTTTGTGAAATTCAATTCTTTAAAACCAAAATTTTACAAATCTCCTTCTCAAAATACCTTCTAACTTTCCTGTCTCTTTCGACTGTTCTGTCGTCTCTGTTGATAATATAAACATCCTTGGCCTTAGCATTGAACAAAAAATGTCTTGAAACCTCACACATCAAAACGGTTTGCTAGGGCGGCCTGAAGAATGGAGTTCTGTTGTTTGGACTGTGCTTTCCTGCACTTTTCTCCAGTGGCTCCCGCTATACAAGGTCTCATCCACACATGTATGGGTACTGCTCTCATATCTGGGGGGGGGGGCTCTAGTTTCACCCGGCTTTGGACGGGGTCGAGTCAACGGCAAAAGGCTTATAAACTGTTCTTCACTCTCCAGTTCACTTGACCCTCTATCTTTGCGAGGCGATGTTGATGGTTTATCTCTATCCTATAGGTACCGCAGCGGCAAGTTCTCAAGGGAACTTATCACTCGCGTACCACCACCATTACGGTGACGCCTTCGGCGCTACAATGGGTGCTGTATCACTTTGAGAGTATTGTGTTGACGTGGTAACTCCAGAGGCTGAAAGTTTGCTGTGGTGCGTGCGCTTCTTCCCACCACCTCTGTTTTGTGGAATTCTCTTCCATCTTGTAACACCGCGTTTGTCTATCATGCAGAAGCTGCGCCGTAGCGTGGGGCGCTAGAGGGTGAACTTTCCCGATTTACTACCCCCCCTCATTGGCCGGGCTCTGCCCGTGAGTGGTGGTGACAACTGTAAAAAAAATCACTTGAATGGGCAGATATGTGGCAAATAAACTGAATCTCCTATTCCCCATTAAAACATCATTCAGATTATCCCAGAAAATCACGCCTCTTTTTCAACATTACCCTCAGATGGATTATATGTCACCAACCACACAAATTTGACCTTTTCAGAGCTTAAAGATTTAACCATGGGCCTTCTAGTACTCACACACTAAAATCTACCAGCTCTCTACCACAACTCACTCATCAGAATTGCAAAATCCTTCCTGTATCCCCCTCTCTTTCCTTTCCACAGCAACACAAACACACCTTTCACACCACACCACTCATTTTCACTGTTTCATTTCAGCTTTGTTTCAGTCACAGCGAGGCAAAACAAATTTGCCCTTTCTAAATACATCCATCACACCTCTCCTCATCTCCTCAACATTTATTCCTCTGACATTTCATATACAGATACGATTCATACATTTTCGCCGAAGGATTGAAGGCGCCTACTGCGATCACGACCTTCTCAGAGGCATCATTAGAATTCCTGGCAAAAGATAAGTGGTGGTAGGCAGCCAACCTAACTACAACCGTCCTTAGTCGCCTTCTACGACACGCAGGACATACGATGTGGGCAATTTTCTCCCTACACGTATGGATATAAGGAGATAGGGATGTCTGTAAGATGTTATCTAGAAGTGTGGATATAAGTATGTATATGATGTTATCTGGAGGATGAGTGTGGATGTGAAACGCATAACAGAAAGGCGAACCATTAGAGCTGGAATGTCATACATACCATAAGCAAAATGGGTATATATATATATATATATATATATATATATATATATATATATATATATATATATATATATATATATATATATATATATATATATATATATATACTTCTCTCTCTCTCTAACTCTCTCTCTCCTATATATATATATATATATATATATATATATATATATATATATATATACTGATATATATATATATATATATATATATATATATATATATATATATATATATATATATATATATATATATATATATATATATATTTTTCATTACAATTATTATTATAATTATTAATATAATTATTATTATTCTTAAGATTGAGTTTTAATATTGTTAAAATTTTAATATTTGTTCAATTAATCAACAAAAAAATGCCCAAATTGGACAAATGCCCAGATAAATGCCCAGGGCATTTGCCCAATTCTTAAGTGCCCGGGCATTTACCCATCACTATATATATATATATATATATAAATATATATATATATATAAATATATATATATAGATAAATATATATATGCACACTCTTTATATATATATATATATATATATATATATATATATATATATATATATATATATATATATATAACACTATCTTTTAACGTGCTGATTAATAAGGAAATCGAACTTTAAGGGCGGCTATCCCAAACCCAGCGCCACCAGCGTGTTGCGGTCGTGTTTACTTCTTTAAAGGTCAGATCCGGCCTCAGCCCTTCAGATGAGGGAATAATGGGTGAAAATAATGGTGTGGTGTTATATATATATATATATATATATATATATATATATATATATATATATATATATATATATATATATATTATATATATATATATATATATATATATATATATATATATATATATATATTAATTGGTTACTGTAAAAAAAAAATTTATAGTACTGTATTAAAAGAAAAGAAAAAGGTTAATAAAATAAGTGATTGTGTGGTTAATTTGGGTATTTGTCAGTTGCACTGGTATGGTTGATGAAGTATTGTGCGTTTGTATACAAAAATTTAATCCTTACTTAATAGAAATAAAAATAAGAAACATTTTTTTTGTTTGAATAAATATCCTTTTTTGTTTATGCTTATGAATAAAGTGCTCTAGTAAAACAAATAACAATTTGGGTTTCACCTTGTGATAAAAAAAATATATATATAACAAAGTTAATTTTTTTTTTGTTTCAACTAAATCTCTATTGTTGATTTTTTTTTACTTTGTATGTTTCTTTAATCTTTTTTCTTCTTTTTTCCTTTTTATTGCCTGAACCACTTTGCGGCCGCTGGATGTCTTGATATGCACATTCTTGAGTGTCCCTATCCCAATTTTATGTTAGAGCATGTTGTGAAGGTGGTTTATTGAGTCAGGGGAATTCTTATCCAATAGAGAATTGGGATACTGCCTTTGGATTGGATTCGGTTGCTTTCTGTTCTATTTAGTTTACAGTATGTATTGTTTTAAATTTGTTTTGTCTTAAACAACGATATTAGTCCATTCTACTAAACTCACCATAATACAAATGAAATTATGCAACAATATATATATATATATATATATATATATATATATATATATATATATATATATATATATATATATATATATATATATATATATATATATATATATAAATATATATATATATATATATATATATATATATATATATGAAAAAATAAGTAAACTTATATTTTCTTTATGTGTGCAAGGTTTTAAATGGCTGACTAAGATTTACACTGTAATGTCCACATTAAAAATTAAAAAAATTACTTGTTCAATTCTTCAAAAAATAAGAAAGAATTAAAGTAATGAAAATCATTTAACATATTTGAAAAGACTTTCCTCCATCTTTAACAAAAGCAGGAGACATTTCCTTCTCAAAAAAAAAACAAAAAAAAACGTGACTAATAAAATGAGAACAAATAACATTGTTGAGCACATAAGTATGACTGAGATATGAAGACAGAGACAGCGCATTTATAGAAAGTACATTTGACTGTTGGAGAGCTCAAGTATCAGAATTTTAGTTAAGAACAGGAGCAATTTAGAGAACGAAAGATGGTGTATAACAAAGATGGTGAATGTTGCATAAATTGATATAGAGCGGATAGCAATTACGAGAACAAGTGCGTGCTTCCAATGCAGCACCAATTCCACGTCTGAATATGAAAAGCCCTTAAAACATTTTAAATTATTCTTATACGTTTTAATCATACCTGATTTTCACCCAATCTAGAAATTTTCTCAAAAAGTTGGTCATTTGATGGGGTTTTCTCCTCGATAACCAAAGGATCATCTTTTTCTTCAATCTCACTTTCCTGTTGAAAAAATTTGTTTGCTATATGTTTCTTTTTACTGCTGGAGCAATAATAATAATAATAATAATAATAATAATAATAATAATAATAATAATAATAATAATAATAATAATAATAATTTAATAAAGGCATGTACAGAAATATTCTTCTTTTTGAACCTTCTGGAACATGAAAAACTTCATTTCCAAAGAAACATGCAATATATTCCTCTATTGAATATGCGATTATAATAAGAGGTGATATTGCCATGTTAGGTAACGACAGCTTGGGCCAAACTCTCAAGGTTTTTGATTGGGCTGAGGCATCTCATAAAGGCTTAATATTATTTATTGATGAAGCCAAAGGGTTTCTTGGGGAAAAGACATGAAGATCTTAGCGAAGATTTAATAATGGCATTAAACTCTTTTCTTTATTGTGCTGGAACGCAAAATGATAAAATTATGATGATGTTTGCCTGTAACACTCCAGAAATACTCGATATGGCTGTTGTGAATGGAGTTCATGAACATGTTCAACTTTCTGCTTACCCACCTCTTCCTGAGAGAGAGACTTGTTTGCCTTTATTTTTCAAAATATACCAATGATCCTGTCACAAAAGGCAATGGGAGGCTGAAGATAGATGAATTTAACTATAATAAAGTATGTTTAGAAGTATCGAAAATTACCGAAGGTCTTTCAGCAAGAGATATTACTAACTTGGCAAATGATGATAAACTATTCTATGGAAGTTCTTACAAAAGACAATGCTCAGCAGTGATAAAGCCGCTGTTGAACAAATGACACAAAATAACGTGTTATACCAATTTAGAACTAAACAAAAGCATTTTTAGTAAAGCTGTCATAGAAGCTGTTGAAGAGAAAGGCAGAGAAAGATGCAGCTAATGTAAAGGAAAAAGGGAATGATTTTTAGTATTTATTTTCATAATCTAACCCTGTGGAAAAGGGTGGGGGGAATTACCTCACAGTAAACTGTATGATGATGATGATGATAACATAGGAGGGGGAAAAAAAAGAAGAGCTAAATGAACATTTTGGAAGGAGGAGGAATGGGGATGCACAAGGGAATAGGAAGAACTTCGGCAAGTTAGTACGAAAGGCTAGAAAGAGAGTAAGGGAAATCTTCATAAAATAATAAATAGGAATAGTACTTTCATGACTGATGAATTGGATGTGAGGAGTGTATGGCAGGGGGGAACACTTCGAAAACCTGCATAACATTGACAGTAATGAAGAAGTGCTAGGAGATGTGTCTGGATTTGATGGTGTAAGAAGAAATAAGTATTTTGGGAATAAGGTAGTTAGTAGGGAGGAGGTAATAGGAAGTGAGAAAGCTGAAGAATGGAAAATCAGCAGGTATAGATGGAATTACTGGTAAAATGATCAAGAATGGAGGCAAGAATTTGACTAACTGGATATAAAAGTTGTGTAACAAAGTGTTTATGGAGGGTATAGATCCGAAGAATTGGAGATGAGTAGTAGTAGTACTTTTAAATAGGGGTAAGGGAGATAAGGGGAACAACAGGAGAATTAGTTTATTGTGTAGTAGAGAAGATATATGCTGGTATTTTGGTTGAAAGGGTGAGTTGAGTGACTAATTGGAGAAGAACAAGGTGCATTCAGAAATGGTAGAAGGTGTATATCAACTTTTACACCGAAACAAATAGTGAGAAAATGTGAAAAGATTAAATTATGTGGGTTTTATGGACTTGCAACAGGCATATAACAAGATTAATAAACTCTGTGGAAGGTGTTAGTGAAATATGGTGTTGGTGGTAGACTTCTGAATAGAATAACAAGTATGTATGTCAATAGTGAAGCTTGTGTAAGAATAACTGGAGTTGAAAGTGAATGGTTTAATATTAATAGTCAAGTGATGCAGGGATGTGTTATGTCTCCATGACAATTTAATTTCTAAATGGATGGAATGATTAAAGAATTAGATGTAGGGGTAGTAGGGAAAGGTGTTAGACTGATGGAGAATGGAAGAGTAGAGGGCGCCCTGCTTATTGTATGCAGATAATTTGGTTTGGGTCTAATCTGAAGAAAGTTTGAGAGAATTGGTGGAGGGGCTTGACAGGGTGTGTAAAAGGAAGGTTTTGAATGTAAATGCAGATAAAAGTAAGGTGATGGTAGTGGGTGAGGAAAGTCTGCAGTGTGAAATCATGTTGGATGGTGAGCAATTGGAATGAGTATCCGAGTTTAAATATTTGTACTATATGTTGGATGAAATGAGAACAGATGATGCAATGTAGTAGGAAAGTTGTGAATGGTAGGAAGGTGGCTGGTGCAATTAAATCTTTGGTGAATGGCAAAGGAACTAAGTCTTGAGTGTGCTAGGGTTACTGGTGTTAATGTATTGTAGTGAAACTATGGTCTGGAATAAGAGGTAGAGATCCAAATAATCTTAGCTGCCTGTTAGTGAGAATGTGAGAAAAATTGATAAAATAAGGAATGAACCTGTTAGGGAGTTGTGTGGTGTGAAGTAAGGCGTAAATGAGAGAATAAATGAGTGTATTAAGATGGTTTGGTCATATGGAAAGGATGGATGATAGTGGGTTGGTTAAGGGTATGTATAGTGGTGAGTATGATAGGAATTGACCAGCTGGGAGACTGAAGAAAAAGTAGAATGAGTCACTAAAGGAGTGCCTGAAGGAAAGGAATGGAGTTTAGCTGAGACGAGAAGAAAGGTGCATTTAGTAGAAGTGGTAGAGATGGTAGGGTTTTGTGAGGGGTATGGTTGTGGGGGAACCCCAAAAGTTGAACCCTACATTGACAAGATACCACAGTGAGGGTACATTGCAGTGTTGTGAAGCCATAGGGCGGATATTTTTGGGCTGACCCGGGGTTTCTCACTAAGAATCTGAGGGGGAGGGGGATGTGGTGGTGGTAGGCCTTGCCTTTTGACTTGAAAATGTTTCAGGCTATACTACTTAGCTGTTGCTATTTCTATGAATGTTAACACATCTTACTCCTATCTGTGGAAAATGAAGAGAGGATAAGGAATGAAAAATAATAATAATAATAATTAATAATAATAATAATTAATAATAATTTAAGAATAATAATATATAAGAATAAATAATCATAATAATTAATAATAATAATAATAATCAATAAATAATAAAAATATATATTTTCATACCAATAGATTTCCTCAATACTGAAAACTTGTTTCTAAATGCTGTGATTCACTCAATGTATCATCTTGAGTTATTTTCCAAAAAAGTTCAATCCTTAATTTCAATTTCACCATTGATATGCCATAATAGATAGCAAAATTTTTTCTTTAATCAATATATATATATATCTATATATATAAATAGAAATATATATAGAATATATTTCAAAGGTATATAAACCTATATTTCTAATATATTATATATATATATATACTCCACCTCACACTACTACTATATTTGTACAAACCGAGACATAAATGAAAAATCTTTTGTTTAAGAAAAAAAAAAAATAACTAAACTACTTTAATTGAGGATTTAAATATATTAAATGACATTAATACATTCATTAATATATACAAAAAGAAAAAACAACTCAAATTTAGCTTTCAAAAAATGTCTAAATCTGCAAAAATAGCAACATTATAATAAAATAAAATATTCTAGCTACAAAAAAAAACATTCACACACCCCACTCACCACCTGAGTGAGTGGGGAAGAGGAATGAATAATAATAATAATAATAATAAATAATAATAATAATAATAATAATAATAATAATAATTAATTTCTAAAATTTATTAAAATTATTTTTACTTTAAATTCATTTTTTTTTTACACAGCTGTATAACTACCGTTACTGGTAAGTCAAGTAAAGAAAGTCCAACACACACGTATCTAAATTTTGCAAAGCTATAGAGTGAGAACAGCATGCAAGCTTTGAAGTGAAAGGCTTATATTTTAATATGAATACAGAAGACCAAAGAGACAGACAAGTATTATAATATTAAGTTTTTCTTTTACATCTACTTGTTGGAATAAAGAAAGAAAATTATAAAGAATTCCAAGGGGTAATCAAAAAGCCAGAAGAGCAGCTTAATGAGTCTATTCATGAATTAACTGCTGGTTACAATGCATTTAAATAAAATGATTAACACCTACTTTCCTACATTTATTCAAAGACAGTATAATTAGCAGGCACCAAGGGTTGGGCACCCCAAAACCCAGAGCAAAAATCCATAAAAAATAATTCTTCTTATGTTTTGGTATCAAACTTCTAATTTTGACTTTAAAATCATTTATTGTACATCAATATAAATCTAAGTAAGACCATGTTAATCATAACTGTTTCTCTATCAGTATAATCAAGATAAAACACAAGATACTGTAAAACAAAAAAATTTCAATTTCATAATTTTATATACGGTATCTAGCTATATCTTAATAAAACTGGAAATTTACTTACTCTTTTAAGCTTAAGATAAATACTAAAATCTTAAACCAAATCTCTAATACCATTGTATATATAGGCCTATAACTAATCAAAATTAGCATTATCTCTTGATCTTAAATGACTGTAAATCCAAACAAGCATTTCGGCCTTTCCTCATCCCAATCTATTTCATGTTTTGCTTCAAATGATGAGAAAAGTTGAAAAGAATTTTTCCATTGACTCCTGCAACTTGCTGGTCAGTGAACACGGAAAAAAAAAAACATCTCACTCTTCATATATGAAACCAATTTCAGTGAGTTACTGACGTAGTTATTATGGCATTTCTTCCTGGATACAAAAATCTGTCTTAAAAACTATTTAGATAACAATACGCAATTTTTGTTATCATTTAAGTTTTTAATGTCATTTCACAAAAAATTATAGGTGAACTCAGCTAAAATGTAGGAGATTTTATCTTCAAATGCAAATACAAAAAAAAAAAAAAAAAAAAAAAAAATAAAGGGGTCAGAAAAATAGCTGATCATTAGTTTGGTTTAATCAGTTGAAAGGCATTTTTTTCTATTAACTCTTCACACAGAAATGTAAATTTTAACAGATGTCGATTAATATCTTTTATTAATTTACACTAAAAAAAATTTTAAAAAAGCAAAATAAAACAAAATTCTATGCTGATAGAAACAATTGATCTTACAAATAATCCACAAATTAATACAATCACCTCCCCTAGTCACCAGAACGATTGTTGCTGAAAAAGAGCCTGTTTTCATTCTCTATCACCAAATATGACAGTGAGAAATGACAACTGATAGCATATACAACTGCCAGAGAAGACAGCAATACCAAAACTGCCTTTTTGCAGCAAACTTACTTGAGTTTGGGAAGGGTTTTATGGAGACCATTCAGGTCCCCCCTAACCCAGGGCCTCCTCAGACATAGAATGCAGGGCAGGACTAGTAGAAAGACTTCATGGGTACCCTGGCATTGCAAAAGGTCCTGAAGCTCTAGCTACTGTAACCACACAATGCTTGTAATACCCTACCCACTAGCCAACTATGAGATTATTCCACTAGACACCCTTTAGATCCAAACTATTACTAAAATATCTATCATCATTAATCATAGCCTATACAATTGACCGGTACATTTGAGAAATCTTAATAGTGCTAGATGAACCCTAACTTGAAATACCGGAGGCACATTAACCTTCCCCAGCAGAACCGGAAGAGTCAAAGAAGGAACTCCCACCCCTTGCAGAGAAAGCTGAAGCTCCTCCCTGGCTATCAAATAACAGCCACATTGAAGAAGAAAGTGCTCAACACACTCAATTTCACCACTGGATGATGGACAGATGAATACTGCAACACACCCTACCTCCCCGATTTTGCTTAAATTTGGTGTATAGGTAAATCTTGACTCAGAATCCATTTCTGAAAATTTGAGCTTAATCGAATGAACGTTTAAAAACTTATGACCTAAAAAATTTCTGAGGGACATCTTAGGTCACTTAATTTGGACTCCATGAAGTAGGGAAATAATGGTCAAAGATATACAGTACATATGTATATATATACTATATATATATATATATATATATATATATATTATATATATATATATATATATATATATATATATATATATATATATTAGTGATGGGACAATTAATCGGCATCGTCATCAGCAAAAATCGGCATATTTTTTTCCATCGTCATCGTCATCGTAAAATCTATATACATTGAACAAATATTAAGAATTTTGGATAATATTAAAAACAAGAAATACAATAAAATATATAAATATTTATATAATACTTATATATATATATATATATATATATATATTAAATATATATATATATATATATATAATAGTATATATATATATATATATATATATATATATATTATATACCCATTTTGATTATGGTATATGTATGACATTCCAGTGCTAATGGTTCGCCTTCTGTTCTGCGTTCATATCCACATACACATCCTGCCAGACCCAACATCTTTGAGACACCATCTTTTATCCACATGCCATATACACATACTTATATCCACACCCCTCTTCTAGACAACATCTTAGAGACATCCCTATCCCTTATATCCCTATGTGATGGGGAGAAAAATTGCCGACATCCGTATGTCCTGCGTGTCGTAGAAGCACTAAGTGATGTGGTAGAATGAGGTTGGCTGCCCACTACCACTTTATCTTTTGCCAGGAATGCTCTAATGCATGTCTCAGAGAAGGTCGTGATCGCCGTAAGCGATATTCTATCTATCGGCGAAAATGTATGAACGGTATGTGTACATGGAATATTAAAGGAATAATGTTTGAGGAGAAGAGGGAGAGAAGGTGATGGATGCATTTAGAAAGGGCAAATTTGCTTTGCTAGTGTGATTGAAACAAAGATGGAAGGAAAGGTGAAAATGAATGGTGTGGTTGTGAAATGTGTTTGTGTTGGTGTTGTAAAGGAATAAGAGGCGGATAGTGTGGCTCGCTCTCTCATGAGTGTTTCGTGGTACAGGGCTTTGGTGGATTTTGTATGTGTGTATGAGTGCTAGAATTCTAAACGTTAAATTTAAGTTTGAATAGGTAAAAGAGTTGTGTGGTTGCACATATGGTCCATCTGAGGGTAATGTTGAAGAGTGCGATTTCTGGGATAATCTGAATGATGTTATTTTTGATGGGGTGAGTATGGGGATTTAGTTCGATATTGCCACATATATGCCCACTAAGGATTTTTTTTTAGGCAGTTGTCACAACCTATTTCCCAACAGTTCCAAGAGCCCTATTCAAGGAGGGGTGTAGTAACGCTGCAAGTTCACTGCTCTAGCGCAAATTACCGCAGATGAGCAGCAACAGTACGCAGGCTTTAAAGTGAGGGAGATTAAATACATCAGGAAAAACAGAAATGGAAGAAATTCCCACAGAACAGAGGTGAATGGGAAGATGGAGGCACTACAGCGAACTAGCCTGGAAGTTACCAAATATCAGACACAGATACAGCACTTCTTTTGCTACGAGGCGCGTCATAAAGGTGGGTGGTACGCGAAAATGATAAGTTCCCCTGCGAGCACTTGCCGCTGGTGCTATAGAATAGAGATAAAGCACAACATCGCGCAGTTTATAAGGCTTTTGGCCTTTGACTCGACCTAATCCAACAGCCGTGTGAAACGCAGAGCCCTCCCACCGGCCCCCCAGATATAGAGCAGTACTACATAACAAGGGCGGATGGGACCTGTGCTTGTATAGGCTGGAGGCAACTGAGAAGAGGGAAAAAAGTCTTTCCCCCGCAAAAAAAGTCTAAACAGGAACTCCAGTTCGCTTGCAGGCCGTCCCTAAGGCAATCCGGTTGTGACATGAGAGTTGTAACAAGACAGTTTTTTTGTTTATGTTTACTTTTGGATTTATGGATATGTTCTCCAATGGTGAGAGGTTAGAAACGTCGAAAGAGATAGGAAAGTTTAGGACTGCGTTTTCAGAGAATAGGAGATTTGCAAGAAGTTTTTTTCTAAAGAATTGATTTCACAAGGTTGAGACGACCCCATCCGAATTCTATCCAGATCAGCGAGAATAGAAATAGGAAAGAATTAAGACGAGAAGCGATTCTAGAAGTAAAAAGAGGAAGCAGAACTGAAATGTTGAAGAATGAAGGGTCGAGTCATCAGTATTATCGTGAAAAGTAGGAATAAAGTAGGAGATAAGACAGAACCTGAGGAACACCAACTATTGACAAGAAAAGAAAGAAAGTCCGAACATCCAACGCAACAAGTCGTATATTTAGAGATTTGAACGAAAGCTAAGACATAATAAGCAAGAGAAGAGGAAACCCAAAAGATGGGACGCTTGGAGAGCAGTGACGCGTGCCAATACGCCCCAGTCAATTGCTTTGGATATGTCAAGCCCCACCACTTTCCCCCAAAATAAAAGGGGGTCCTTTTCCACCCCCGCCCCCCCCCGTTAAAAAGGGGGTTTTTTTCCTAAGAGCTGAAAAACCATAAATCGGTATTAGATAGGAAAGTATATCGCGCAGAAGAACCTCGAGGCGCTGAAAGCCGTCTGCTATCGAAGAAAGGATATGAGTTATCCATAGATAATCTAAGAGTGAGAGTTGAGACGGGTTCAAAGATCTTAGATAGAATACAGAGTGAGAGACCTATAGTGCGATAGTTAGAAGGATCAGAGCGGTCTTCTTTTTTTCGGATAGGTTTGGACCATGTGCGAGCTTCCAACTGAGGGAAAGTGCTAGTATTGAGACATAGGGAGTAAAGTTGAGCGAGGGGCGGGGATGGCACGGAAGCAGCAATCCCTCAAAACTTTGGGAGGATGCCATCCTTGGCCACCGTCTTCCTACCTTCATAGTTTTTTTATTTTGAGGGCCTATGCACGATCAAATGTAATCACAGCAAAGACATAGGGAACCTGAGAGGAGAAGGAGGAGGAAGAGAAATGGCAGAATCGTCTAGGGTGCTTGAGTTAGTGAATAGAGGCCGAAGAGATAGGCCTTTTCAGTTGGAGAATTAACACAGAACCATCAAAGGAAAGGGAGTATTTACAGAAGTTGCTAGAGATGTTTTTGCAAGAGGCCAGAAAGAATTTGGTCAGTAGGAGAACAAGGAAGTTATGCTCACTTTCGTTTGAATGAAAGCCCATTTGCTCCATCCGTATAGAGTACCCCTGCAAGCTATTTTTTTTTCTTAGCTGAATGGAAATTAGCGAGAGTGATGGAGAACGAGAATTTTCCGCACCGGCCCGATACGCATTGTCTCTAGGCCTGAATGGCCAGAGAACAAGCAGGATCGAACCACGGTTTATGAGGAGAGAAAGATTTAAGAGTTGAAGAAGGAATGAACTTGCTAGTCCCATTCAACGGATTAACCAGTCTTCTCTGTCACTTATCTTTTTTACTCTCGGCCCGCGAGGTGACTTACTGTAAGTGGTTCAGTTGCAGATGATAAGATTGGCTAACGTCAGTTAGATTTGAAATAAATAATGATTTTCATGACATCACTCACTTCATTCCCTCAACGTGAGGTTTAGCTCATGTTGCTATGTCATCCCTTCAATCAACCCGCTTGGAATATCTTACATTTAACTCCCTGGTCCACTACGAATATTTTATAACAATATATGAAGACAACCACTGTACCATAACCAGCAAATCGTTATCGCTGACGCACAAAATATGCTCCTCGCATTTTCGCATTATAAAGTAGCTTTTCATTTAATTAATTAATTATTTTGCTATCTAATTATTTATATTGGATTTATTATTAATACACACATATTATTATTATTTATTATTAATTATTGATTGATTGATTATTATTATTATTATTATTAAGAGACTTAAGGAATCAAAATTTTGATCGATTAATAAGTTATCAGAGCGCGTTGGAACGCCCTGATCATCCTCCCTGTCTCACCCAGCCCTTGTTTACGGTATTACTTATATCTATATATGATTATTATAATTAGCCATCATAGGGCCTACTCATCTATACCTCCGTCAGTTTTTCATCTTTACTTCAACTATATAATATATTATTATTAACCTATTAGTAATTTACTGCTAATTTCTTCTTATTTATCTATTACTCTTCTCCTTCTACTATTGCCTATGTTATACTTATTGACTGGTAATTTAACTTGTCGTGGTGCATAAGGCTCCTCATCTATAGTACAAAGTAGGGCAGGTGGATTTGTAAAACGTGTTCCAGTGCAGGAATAGTGCTTCCTACGTTATCCAAATCGTCTACGAAGAGAGAGAGAGAGAGAGAGAGAGACGAGAGAGAGAGAAAACAAAAAAATTTTTCTACAATTATACTTCTTTTCTACAAATATATCGGCTTCACATCTATTCATCGTCAAAATTGTACTATTAGCATCGTCATCTTAATCATCGCAAAATTTCACCAATCGTCCCACACTCCACTGCATAAGTATATATAGTATATTATCACTATTATATATATATATATACATATTTATATTATATATATATATATCATATATATACGATCAGGACCAAGTCAAGGAATTCAATCATTTTGCATGCCGTTTGCTTAAAAATTAAAGGCTCGGACATGGTCAAAGGTGTTACTTGAGTTAAATAATTGACTCTGGGGGCTATTGAGGTGATCAAGACAAATTTTATTTGGGAGCGAAAAAGTGGTAAATTTGTATGAGGTAAATCGCTATGGCTATAAAATAAAATCACTAAGTATACGCGTCGTGGCGGGGTGAGCTGGGCCCGCTCTTCTAGGAGGCCGGTGATTCAGTCCACTCTAAATAAACATATAAAATAATTCCAATTCATAAAAAAAAATTAAAAAATTTTCGCTCATTTAATAGCTACGCTCGCGGTAGTATACAAGTTTTATTTAGATCATCTATAATTCTAGAAAGTTTTTATTGGATTTTATAATCATAATGTAGAAATTAGGGTACAAAATGTCCTTCAACAGAATTTCACTTTTCGATAAGGATGTAGTTTTTTTTTAACTTTGTTTATATAAAATTGCATAAAATAGAACAAACTCACTTTTCTTTGTGAGGGATGCGAACTTTTCATGTGTACAGTGTACACTCTCTCGATGCTACTGTCTTGATAGCTTTAAACTGGCAAAGTAAATTCTGGTATATTGAGATCCTATTATAACGTATGTACGTTGGCAAGGAACTCACAGGGCCTAACTTGGCTCCAGATAGCGCCGCTTCTTGTATTATACTGATTAGATAGGGCTTCGTAGACTTCTAACATTCGGTTTCACCACCCAGAATTGTTTCGTGTCTCATTGTTGATAACTGTATAATATTCTATTGAGCTATTTTTATTACATTTATAAAAATATTATAAATATCATCAAAAAGTTTACTGGCATTAACGTGAATATTCTATATTTGTTAAACAGAAAATATAATTATGAAAGTTTATTTGATTTAGAGTCAAAGAAAAACGAATTCAAAAAACCTGTCGTAAAGATTTTTGAGTGCGAGTTATGGGTGGTGAATGCGGATCCACCTTATTTTTATTTTATTTTATTTATCATTCATGACACTTTCTTTACACTTATTAGCGAATTATTAGATTATGATACCATAATGGTATTGTAACTTAAGTAAAAAATTAAAAAGTTATAAAGTTGGATAATTTATACATAAATGAGGAATTTAAACAGATGGTACCGGATTCACACGGCCCCGGTATGAGGCTGTGCAGATAGTACGGTTTATTACACATCTCTTTCGTCGTGTCTTCTTATTTATATCGTGAGTATTGGCGGCCGTGAACTGAGCGCTATTACAGAGACTGCAGTGGTTAGGAGGTGGAAGAGATTATTAATTTATTCATTAGTGTTGCAGTACTATTACATTCATTATATTTCTTTGTGTGGATGCTTATTGACATTTGAGTCACTGACTAAAAGAGAGCACTTGTACTTTTTCATAAGACATAGTATAGAAAATGTTGCAAAATTAAGTGTTTTGTTTCTTGCCTTAAGGAAATTTCCTTTGGTAGTTACATATATAAGTGTCTATGCCCTAGCGTGGGTGCCGAGTCACCTCGCCCGACGCTATATATATCTATGTTACCGGGCAGAGGG
This sequence comes from Trachelipus rathkii, assembly GCA_015478945.1. NCBI lineage: Eukaryota > Metazoa > Arthropoda > Malacostraca > Isopoda > Trachelipodidae > Trachelipus > Trachelipus rathkii. Next base: position 30,127 of record JABUQX010115044.1, read on the forward strand.
TTGTCACCCCCACGAATTTTTATGAATTCATCACAAAGATATACAGCGTCGGGTCGGTGGTGACCGCGCCGACCTTTTGTGTTACGAGGGTGCATTCGGCCGACTCTAAATAAAAAAACACAATCTTAAAAAAAAAATTAAAAAAATTTTTGCTTCATTATAGCGCGCCACTGTGTAGTACTGGCTAGTTGTGGTAACATTACTGGGAGTACATAACTATAATTTACTAGAAGTTTGTAGTGATTTTTAAAAAGTATGTAGCTACATAAGCCATAAGGCTTATCAAAATGCGCCCGCTGTCAACTACGCAAGTATTCCACAATTTTGAAAAAATCGTGAGCTATTTTTAGAGCTTTGTTATAATACAATGAAGGGATCAACATCATTGTGGTATGTGACATGACTTCCATCAGAATTATTGGTTTTCAGTGGTTACACAATCGAGCAGGTGAGCGTTCAAATTCTGCCAGTAAATTTTTGATTCTCACCCTAACACATCAGTATTAAAGTGGCGGCAAAACTCACCGGGCGGTAAACTGGCGCCTCAGATTCCACCCTGTTCCGTAAATTGATGAAAGGGGCTTGACTCTTTGACCACCTTTGTTTTTTACCACGTGCGTAATTTTTACGTCATTACTGGTCATTGACATTACCTTCAAACGTAACAATTAATTTAAATATAATTAACCAGTAATTTTTAAGATTAGGTGGTTTTTACATAAAACTATTAATGAACCAATTTCTATACTAACAAACTACGTCAGCTATCCAAAAAGTTTGTCATTCGATTGTAGCTCGGAGAGTGGGTCGAAATTCGGACTCCCTTACTTTATCTCTTATCTTCTCATTGTGAGTCGTTATTGAATTTTTATACTCTATTACTACATTTAATAATATGATAAACAATTAATTATGTTAAATAAAAATTAAAATATAAAATTGAATTTTTTATACGTAAAAGAGGAATTTTAAACTGATGGTCGATTTCTATCGTCACTCATCTGGCTGACTACGATTCACCCTCAGGTGGGTAGATGAGCGTTATTACCAAAAACCTTTAACCTTAAACTATTATTATTACAGAATTACATTATTATTCTCTTTTTTTGTGTTGCTTATGACGCTACTATAGGGTTCATTGATTTCAAAAAAAAAAATTCCAAAAAGCTGCACTTTACGCGGCGAGATGTCGGGAGCGAAGTTATACTAAATTGTTCCAAGTTCCACCCGCCGCCGCACACGGTCTAATCCACCGGCTACAAAGAATAATAAACTAAAGGCCAATGTGAATCAACGAAAACCTCGTCGGCTCTTCTTTTAGGAAAAAGCTTACAGGCCTCTCCAAAAGTTTCAAATTTTTCCCCATAGACTTTCTTATAAAAAAATTAGTGGGGCGCTCAATGGCGCTGCGTTTTAGGGGCCATTCCTAAGTTCAGGTTATGAACTAAGATTTGTTTAATTCTACAATAATTTTCTCTGTATATACATAACAAAACTTATCATAACCTGAACCTATAAGATGGCCTGAAATGACGACCTAACTGATCAAGATCAACAGTTCTGAAAAGTCAAAGGCAGTCCGCCAACATTTTGACAGGCTATTTACTATTAGGCGGCTAAAGAGTTGCAAATGCGTGTTTCGATCTTCAGTTCTTCTATTAATTCATAATTTTATTTTTAGGAGTATATTCCTGTGACATTTTCATAAAAATCGGGGGTGATAACCATTACCAAAACAAAAATGTTTGTCTATCCTTATATTTACTTGTTTAATTCATTTAAATAAACAAATTTTTGCAAGTCATGAATGAAAAATTGTGATAACCTTTTTATTATACGGCCTATATACATTATCAGTATGAACACTTTCACAGAACATTTATAGTTGGGAATAGATACAACATTTCTCCTGGTATTAGATCAACTCTTTTTGGTTTTGCACATAAGCAGCACAAAAGACTTCTGCCTCTGCATGCATAGGGAGAAGATACTTTTCAACATTCTTTACATAAACAACAGTTTCCCGCATATAAGCTAGGCGGCAACCTTCAAGTTTACAAAACATTTATCAAAATAAAAAATGTGAACCTTGTCTAATAGTAAGCCTAATTATTGATCTGAAAATTTTGTATTGATCCTATGAATAATAAAAAAAAAATTTTGTTTCAAAAAAAAAAAAAAAAAAAAATAGAAACGGCATGTAATTTTTTAATATTTACCCAATTACAATGAAACTTTCAACAGCTTATAGTAACCTCTGGCAAGTTTACCATATTTTAAATTTTAGATTTACATTATTTTTTGTAATGCCCAAACAGCTCATTAAGACGCGCTACATCATGCAGTCATAAACTTCGAAAAACTTATGAAATATTTATCACCACAATGAACAGCACGCAAATCTGCTTATGGGTCACTCATAGAAAAATTACTTTAATCATGATAATTATATGGTGGTCTACATTCAGACTCTAAATTGTTATACTGGTATTTAAAATCTATAAACGCTTTTATCAATGTGACCAATTGTCTCGAAATTACCTCGAAGTAATTTTCCTGGCCAATCTGTGTGAGTATATTCTCTACTGACATTCGGGTTCACTGCTATAATACTGTAAATTATATAAAAACAATTATATATTTACAATAAATTATGGTTTACAAATTCAAATTATAATTTTTGGATTAGTTATTTTATTAACGGATTTTGCTAAGCATACGACAGAAAGTAAATTTCTAAAAAGAAAAACCATTAAAATAAAACTATCCGTTAAGGACTTCGAAAATTTTAAAACGAGACCGTAATCACATAATACGCGTGAAGTTAGCGACCGAATTTTAGCGGATACGATTGTATTATTTTTCTCGCGCCAAAAAAAGATATGCCCACACCTCCATATTAATAAGGACAAATGTTTAAATAAATGAAGGGCAAGATGAATTATCATCTCGATAATCAAATATTGTCAGTACTTTTAAATGTAAATTATATAAACTACTCGCTTATTAACTAATTCTACTATATCAATTCTATATTTAATAGTATAATTGGCATTGGAAAACTAAAAAGGACGAGTAATTGTAATGTAATATATCAAAATTGTTATATAATTTATTTTTATATAATTATTATATCTTAAAATTATATCATATACTATATATATACATATATATATATTATTATATAATATATAATATATAAATATATATATATTATATTATATATATATACTATATATATAAGTATAAAAACAATATATAACTATATATATAATAGTATATTATATATTATATATTACTATATATATATAATATATATATATATATATATACTAATATATATACTAATATACAGGGGCGTCGTCAGGGGGGGCAGCTGCCCCTAGAGTGTTTACTCTTTACTCTTATAGAGTCTATCTGCGATTTTTTTTAATCCAACGTCCCGTTCCGGGTGGCGCGTTAAGTAGTTTTAGCGATATAATTATTAGTATAATATATATACTATAATATATAGGATTATATATATTATATATATCTACTATATAGGTAATAAGGTTAAGTTATTATCGCACCTTACCTCATACTATCTATTACTATAATATAGTCTATTTATTAGTGGTAGAAAACCAGAAGTGACTGAAAATTAGGAGTGAATACTATATTTTAATAGTCATATATGGATTAGAATATTATATATATATAATATTATATATATAGCTAGATATAAGTATACATAGTGGAGGTAGTATGGAGTATAAAGGCGTAAGGGCTAATTGTTCAATCGTCAATTTTCCTCATCACGTTTCCTCTGCGAACGGGTCTTCTCACTCATTTTAATATGCTCTTTTAATTTGTAGATAAGAACTGTGTTGTTATTCTATCTATGTTTTTTTTTAATGTTGATATGTATATATTCTATAAAATTCTAGATTTTGTGTTGATCACACTCAGATTCTCAATTCTTTATTAAGTGTTTAAGTTTCAAAGTAGCATTGAAATTATCACTCCGTGACGCCAATCTATAATTCAACACCGCCTCAGCAGTGTAAAGTTATAGTTCAATTTCCTCAGATCATGGATATTAGGAGATTCCTTGGTACGTACGTCTTACTTTAAAATTAATAAAATTTTGTGTATTTACTTCTTAAGAGTAGGAATTTTGTGTAACACATGATCTTACTTGTACATATGAGGTTACGCTTCATTTTAAAAAACTATTTTTATTTCAACACAGAAATTAGTGGATTTTCAACAGTTTGCTATACTTTTAATTTTTTCTGTTAACATTTTTGAATGCTAGTAAAATTATTAACCTATGACCATAGCGACAGTCAGATCATATATAATATATATATAACTTATATATAGGTATATATAATATATATATATATATATATATATATATATATATATATTATAATATAATATATTATATATATAACTATATATAATATACTATATTATACTATATATATATTCATATACTATTATATAATATATTATATATATATATATACTATATATATATTCATATATATATATATTTTATATATACTATAAATATATATATATATATATATATATATATATATATATTATATATATATATATTATATATATATATATATATATATTATATATATATATATAATATATATTATATATATACATATACTATTTATCCATATATTATTATATTTATATATTCTATTTATAATATATATATATTTTATATTATACTACATCATACCTGTATATCACACTTATATATCTATCATACCTATATATACATAATATATACATAATATATAGCTATATATATATATATAATTATATATATTATATATAATATATCATATATATATATACATATATATATATATAATATTGTTTGCAGTAAATTTGAATAAGGTAAGAGCTTCGGAGTATTAATTGAAATGGTCACGCGCAAGTGAAAAGAAAGTAACATACCCAATAATTATTCACACTAAAGGACTACACCAAGAGAGCTAATCCTCTTATCTTTCTGCACATAAGATCGAACAAGAACGTTCTACACTTCCAAGACTCCTCAGACGCCCACAGACTCGACGAGTAACAGTGGATAATGGCTTCTCTCAGATCCTCGGATGTATCCTGCCTTAATTGCGTTTCAGTAGATGAACGTCACGAATTAAGTGACATTGTAGATACGTTTTGGACATATCATCTATGCATTTCGACTGAGAAAAAGACACAGTTACTGAAAGACGTTGTTTTGGTTCACACCCACTAAGACTCTATAATTTATTTGAAGTTAACTACACACTTAACGAGAATTTCCATTAACTGAATGGTTGAAAGACATACCTACTCACCTTTGGCACTAGACATAACTCAAGGCGACTTCTTAAGTGGAGTCATTTTTGGCAATGGTTTTGTATTATTATTTAAAAACTTTCAAATATAAAGTTTAATGCTTCAGGAGGGGTGTCCTAGGCTCTTAAACAATAAGACGCATTGTAACATAAAAAATATACAAATTTGTATTTTAATGCGGTTTGTAAGGGACATACAGACACACACAGAGTGTATAAAACTGCTGTTGTAGCTCAAGATTGTGATTTCCACAGGACGTGCCTTAGAACATTTCCAATTTAACCGCAGCATTCAAAGAAAATCATAGAAGAAAATAAAAATTATTATCCTCAATAATTTTCCACGTGGTGAATTTTCTGTACGCGCGAACTTTAACCAGATCTGGATACCTACACCATGATGAGGAGTGTTTGGAAAATTGTGGCCGCTTACGGAATCGATGGGCCGGAGATCTCACGCATTGAAAAAGCCATATTTGAAATAGTGGGTTAAGAAAAGATGCCACATACTGCATACAGTCAAGATTCAGAACTATAAATCATTACATAACTATGTGGTACAATCACTATTACAAGGAAAGGCATTCGTTAATAAGGTACACGGAATGAGTGTGACGTATAGCTCTACTATGCAGATGAAACCTGCTGATTTCTGAAACGCCGAACAATTTTCCATAGTGTTGTGGGCTCATTCATCGACAAAGAGTCTGCGTATGGAAGTCAAGAAAATTAGAAATATCTAATTTTGATCACTCTTAGTTCAGAAACTGAAGACGAATTGACGCAAAAACCATTGCGTATTAAAGCCTTATATGACGAATTTCATTGTTCACTTAACCTCGAAGACACTCGAAGGATTCCCGGAAATCCTGCATTCGGGCTTTGGTTTAACTGATGGCTGTGCCTCCGATGTTTGGCAAGACCGGAATTATAAGTGGGGCGGGGCGGCGCGTAAGAAGTTGTGCTCCATTAGACAATCACACTTTGATGGAAAAACAGTATAATACAGCACATTGCTCTCTTTCTAATTTGCTCATTTCACACACCAAACAAAAATTTAGCGCAGTAATAACTGTAATTTGAAACACAATAACGGCAGAAATCACACGCGATTACTGTGGTAACTATAAAGCACTTACTTTATTACAGTTTTCACGTGAGACGGTCTGAGAAAATAACTTAAAGCCAATAGCTCTCAGCCTCATAGCCAGACCAATGGAATACTGAATTCATACACAGCAAGTTGTCTATCAGAGATGTTTAACTCGAGCAATGTACTGAAATGATGCACCAAGCATTTGGAAATCCTTTCCACGAGGTCATACATTCCGTCCACACAAGACTACGTAAAAGCGCTTTTATTCTCAGTTTGCATTTTCAGGGCATCTATGCTAGATCGTATACATTACATTTCTCATGGTCTATCATTATGATTCGCGAAATACTCCTTGACGACTGTTAAGAGTCAAGGTCGTTAAATGCCTTCTTCCAATTCTATTAGACCTTTGAATCCTTGTCACAATTCCATTCTTTCAGCACAATTCTAACATACTATTGTGGAAAACTGGTTAGTACGTCATCAATGAAAAGGTACCAAAAGAGTAATCGAGGAAAGGAGTGACAAAGAACAGCTTAATGAAATCGCCGCGCTTAGCTGGGACTTGATCTGATTTATACCCAACCTTGGATTTTTTGGTAGGCAGGCATGCACGCCGCTCAATATGCCAAGACGCAACAAATCCCACGAAGTTCTGGAGAATGATCCCTTAATGAAATCCGTATCTGGATTTTAATACACTTCTTGCTTTGGAATTACGGTATTTCTACCTGAAAAATACACCCTGCTTATGCTATTGAACACATATTACTACATTCGCTTTCCACATACTATTTCCATACACAAGTCGATGAGTTCAAGATAAGACTGCTGTCATTTTATATGACTCTTTTGGTTCTTCTCACCTATAGTAACGACTCGTTTTAACGCACTGTAGAAGTTCTATAGAAGAGAACTAGAACTTTGGTCACAAAATTTGAACGTTAATCTAAATGAAACATTGAAGTATGATGTGAAGAAGCTAATTATTGATATTGGTCTGTACTCTACGCTGTAAGTCACATTATAACAGGAGGTATAGAGACCATTACCGTTCGTTGTCCGTCGAGCACGTCAATTAACATGGAGGCTTCTCGATTTTTGATAACTATATGCCGCAACATACGCACCAGCGCAGTTACAAAGTAAGAACACTCTAGTCAGTTTCTGCTGGCTAGGATTCAAAGAAACATATGGCATAAACTTGAAGAATTAAACGGAGTGTAAACGAAGACGATAACAGGTTAAATTTTCACGGTTACTAGGGCTATAAGAATATTTGAGTGAACACAGAAAGGATATCTGTGTTTGACTTTAATATAATGATTAATATTATTTTATTCTTAAAAGTTAGTTATGATCAACTTATTTGCAATTGAAAACCTCACAAGGAATATTACTTTTTTTAATTAATATCAATTTTGGCACAAACTTGCTTCTAATTATTGTGATATTAATTCCATCTATAACATTGTAATATATTGTATTTTAAATGACTATAATTATTGCTTTTTAGCATAACACATAATTAAATTATAATTTTCTTTGGTAACTATTATAAGTATATATACATTTAATATCATCGCATCAACAAACTGTTCTCATTAGTTTTTACTGAGGTAACGGGATACTTACTGTTACTTATATGATACTACTCTATACTAATATTGAAAATATAAATATTATAATTAATATAATTATATTATTAATAATTATATATAATATAATTAATATATAATACAAAGAATCAAATAAATATTATATATAATTAAAGTATAAATAATATTATAATTATAATACTAATTATAATTTATAAATATTAATTAATATATATATAATATAATATATATATATATAATAATATTAATAAATAAGATATATAAATATATATATATATAATTCATTTATTTATAATAAATATTAATATTAGGAAAAGAAATAATACTATTTATAATATTAGGATAAATGTGAAATGAAATTAAGGAGAACTTGAAAAACCAAGATGATATACATGAGTAAATCAGTCATTTAGAACAGGTATAATTGAAGTCAGATATTTGAAGGTAAATATTATATTGGTCCGAAATATTATATATTTATTTGGATAAACAATACAATTAAATTACAGTCAATTCATACTATAGAAATTTATTAGAATATTTAATTAATTTATTTTCAATTAATAATTTTTGTATATATTTGAAAATCAATTACTATCGATATAATTAATACATAATTATTTCCTTTATCATTTTATTTCTAAATTTATTCCTAACAGATAGTCGATGTGTAACATCATCAACAAAATATACCAACACTTAATGAGATAAGGATAATTAATACAAACATTATTATATTTTATTAAATCAACTAAAAAGGTAAAAATGCATACTACAATCCATAAATACATTTCCTCCATTCATATATCCACTTCTTAAATTCCTTAAGTTTAAGATAACCTGGATCATGACTCATCAAATATATAATATCGCTACTATTATGTGATAACATTATGTACAACGGCTTTATAAAATTTTAAGCTGACCCCCGCTTAAGTTTTGTTAGCGAATCAGCTGGCGAGCGGCGCGGATGATCTATTCCTAATGTTAGGTCTAACTGGTGAGGTATCTCACTATAACTACTATCACTACACTACTAATACTCACTCCCTATATCATACTTACAAACTAAACATCTGAGACCTAATAAATTGTATGCTTTATCTACTATATTATTTACTATAATACTATATATTCTCGTCTCAAGCTAAAACATCGCTCATATACCTATTTATCATATATACTAAGTGACTATTCACTATATAGATATGTATACTCACTATTATAATAACTTATATTATAGTATTATGACTGATATTATCTACCAATGATATGGTGATTTATAATACTATAACTCTAATATCACACTTATAACATATATATATATACTACTACTACAATCTCACATTAAGTAAACTTAGTTATACTATAACATCTCATTATACTTAGAGTTAAATAATAGTACACTAATCACAATATACTAATAAATAACACTTATATATATACTAATTATTATTAATATTCATCTAATATATATATATATCATATTTATTATAATATACTATCCCATAACTATTTTATATATATACTAATCATACTAATCCCTAGTATTAAACACTTCTTTTAATAAGTTATAATATATATATATAGTACATACAATATATTTATATATATATATATATACTCACTATATATCAATATACTATAATACTAAGTGTACTAGCTATAGTATAATAGTGATTCTACTACTATATTGTACGTTATATATATCAAGCCATATTATAGGTATTTACCTACTAATACGTACCTATAATAGTTATAAGTAATATAATACATACTATTATATACATCCAAATAACCTATCAAGACAACTTCTAAGCCCTCATTTGGTGTACGTTTCCTGGTTCCATGCACCACAAGATTGCATTCAGCACAACATAAGTCCGCACCAATGACTACCTAACGAAAACTATCATTGTCTAACGCAACTCAATTCTCATACTAATTTTAAATAATTAAAATTAGTAGACGAATTTTACTCAAAGTAATGATAACTAATTCACAGCTTCGCAGACATAAAATTTTTCGATATTAATCTTGCGAGGCATTATCTCCAGAAATTCTATAAATACGGGCTTCATTCCTTACGAGTACAGAACAAGAAAAAAAATCTTTAATGCGCTATCCTATACTACAAAACTTGAAGATATGTACAGTACCTCTCATTGTCCTAACTGCCATTTTCATTACTTAACTAAACTATAATACATTTCAATTTCTTCAACGATGATCTGACGAATTTGGAACACCCATTTTCGGAATCCCATTTTGAAGGTTCAGGCACAACATTCTTGATTTTTACAGTGCCAGACAAATCTTCATGAGCTACCTATTTTACTAAGATCAAACTTGAAGATACCTCACGAGCACTCTCAATAAAGCTAAATTCGCCATTTTATATAATACTAATTTAGTAACCATTTTTCAATATGATAATTAGAATATTTTGGAAACAATTTTGGAAACCTTATGTGAGCTTACTGAGAATTATATTTACTAATTCTCTCGATACCAGCAATAACACATTATTCGCCTACTGATACTCAACAACTTCTGGAAAGCCATTACAGACTATCACACTCGTTAACACGCCATTTATTAATTAAACTTAGCTAAAAAAATAGCAATTTTATTTATGACAAAATTATATTGACAAATCTTTTCACGAAAATATTGTTTAAAAACGATGCTGACAGTGTGTGAGGACACTTATTATTCGTGCCAGAAAAAATCCAATTCTTGGACTTCTTGCTATTCCTCATATTTACTACAAAATCTTGGAAAGAATACACTACAATTCCAACTGCTTAACTCAGCTATGTTTATCCTTATAAAGGTTTATCTAGTAACAAATATTAAAATATTGATTAACAACATATTTATTGGAGGACTTTATACGCATTATTATGGTTAAGGGGTAAATCTACTCTATTATTCGTACAGAAGAGTGTGAGTGAGAGTGAGTGTCAAGGCTAGATTCATGTTGAAATACATATGGAAAGATCACATTAAATCAATGTTCTCAAACAGAGAATGCCCTATTTAGGGAATGACAACGTTCTACATGCTAATTTTCAAAAATATGGATAATTCGGTAATACATCTCGCAATTATTCCCAAATTATTTTTTGAATTGTTAGTGAAACTCCTTAATATTTTCGTGACAGCAAAAAAATCTTCGCTTATTCCTTCGGTATTGAGCTAGGCATAAACTTAGGAAAGATGATCATACTTTGCATGCTAACATGCACATTTGTTAAATAATTTAGCTAAAAATTCCTCAAAATATGAATACAGGGAATATTTAAGGAACGGTGTCGAAATTTTGGATTTAGGGAAATCTAACTTATTCTTTTCGTACAAGCAGAAAAAATCTACTCGCTAACAATTACTCTTCTCTCTCAAAACCATTGAGGAATAGATACAGACTTCATGTCACTTAACGCCTATTTTCTTACTTATAACTTAGTACAATTATTCAAATATGAACTCGACTTATTTGGAATACTTTTCGAAATTTTGAGTTAGGCGAATTCTAAACTATTTTCGTGACACAACAAAAATCTAATTGCTACCTATTACTCCAAATCTTGAAAAGATACAGACCTTCATACTAACGCCATTTGATTAATAAATTAGTAACAATTTAAAATATCATAACAAGATATTTGGAAACTTTTCGAAATTTTGTAGTGACAGCAATGTGAGTATGACGGATCGAAACTTTCACTCATAAAAATCATAAAATCGCTGATAATAGAAACAGTTCACAAAGACCTGTTAGATAGACTACAGAACCTTCATGCTACGCCATTATCTATTAATCACAATTAGTATACATTCGAAACATATAATAAACTGACCTTATTAATAGGAAAATTATTTTTCTTGGAGATTTTGGTTAAGAGGTGAATATTTATCTAACTACTCTCTCTCGGTGCTCAGATAAGTAAATCTACTCAACTAAACCTATTTTACTCCTCTAAGAAGCTTGGATTAACATTAACAGACTTCAATGCAATACTGCATTTTTACCAATCTTATATAAATTATTATAAAAATTTTTTAAATATGCATAACGATCTGATTTGGTAACTCTCTCTTCGAAATATTTGATTAGTATTCGATGATAATCATAGCACTATTCTTCGTGCAACCGAAAAAAATGCTATTCGTCTACCTATTTTTACTAATACCTAAGACTTGAAAATACATACTTTCATAGCACTAACGTCATTTTTTGTTAAAAAAATTAGTAAGAATTTTCATATGATAAATATATTTGAGCACTCTCTCTCCAGAATTTTGATTAGAAGAAATCTAACTATTCTTTCGTACCCAAAAATACTCTTATCGCTACAATCACTCAAACTTGGATTGTTATACAGTTACTACTTGCGGAGGTGTTCTAAACGCGTCATTTATAATTAATAGCACACTTGGAGTAACTATATTTTCATTAGGCCTGCATACATCCTACATCAATTTCCAATTCAGTCATGAAAGTAACTATTCTATTATTATTATGTAATCAGTGAAACTCAATTTCTCTACAGTACTAACTTTGCGTAATGAATATCTGATTTCTTTTTTTGAAAACTTTTCTTCTTGAACTTTTGCAAATTGTCTCGTGGGGTGTTAACATCTAAAAACTATTGTTTTCGTTTTCCATATTAAATAAAATATACTTCGCTACCTATTACTACAAATTTTATTCTTGACACAGATACAGACTCTTCATGATAAACTACGTTGTTATCATCATCAATTTCATTCATAACAGTAACTTGTGAATAATCCACCCTTTTATCACAGGTCTTAGATTATTTATTACTAGAAATTAGTAAACAAATATTCAAAATGTGATAAAATTTAATTATAATGGAAACTATTCTCGATTTTCTCTGGACTTGTAGGGAATTTTAAACTATTCTATTTCTGTGAACCATCATAATAAAATTCAAATTCTATCGCTAGCCCCTTTATCTCTAACACGAAACCATCAGGTGACAAGTATACAAAGAACTGGTCATGGTCTAAAGCAGAAATTAAAATCTATCGTGCTAGCCTTTATAATTACTACACAAAACACTTTTGAGATAGGATAAATTAGACGGTTTCATGCTATGCATCTTTATGGTCTTATATAAACATTTAGGACATTTCAAATATGGAATAACGCGAAGTATATTTGGAAGGACTTTCTTTTACGAGATACTATTCTGAGAGATTAGGGTCTAAATCAATTCGTTAGTCCAAAACAATATGTATCAGCTCGTATTATTATGTTATATCCTTTCGCAAAACGGTGGTGGAGAAGATACACGGAGTAACTTCATGCGTAAATGGTCATTATTTTATTCACTGGGAAATTTAAGTAACAATGTGATCAAATAGATAAACAAATAACTCTATTGAAACTCTTTTCGAATTTTTGGAATTTTAGGTGAAATCTAATTTTTTTTACAGTAGCCAGAAAAAAAATCTACCATTTTCGCTACTTCTCACCCCTCATATATCCTAAAATCTTGGAAGATGTACAAGACTTCAATGCTAACGCTTGCATTATTTGTTATTAATAAAATTTAGTAAACATTTTCAAATATGATAATCTGATTTTATAGAGAAAACTTTCAGAACACAGGAAAAATTCTCTGGGAAGTTTAGGCGAATACTTCTAACTACTTTCGTGTCGAAAAAATATATATATAGATACGCTATGTACTAGCAAAACTGTGGGGAGACAAGTATTACAATATTCTTCATGGCAATATCATACCCCATTTCACACAGCCAACAGGTTATTCTGGAGTGTTTAACAGGCAGCACGAATTTTACTATAATATTATAATTTTCCAAATTACTGATAACTAATATTTCTGAGAGACTTTTTTCGAGCAAATCTAATACTATGGGAACTTAGAGGAAATCTAACTATTTTCGTTTACCATATTAAAAAATCGTACTCTTGCTACACCTATTACAATACACTTTGCACAAGATAAAGACTCTTCATGACTATTATGCCCTTATTACTTAGTCATGTATAATTTAGTATCCACATCTAAGAGAAACTATGACTATTTCGTGAGGTATTTTTGTGAAACTTTAATCAATTATATATAGGAGAGTCAGCTAAATAAATCTAAATATTAGTTTCTGTTTAACCACTCAGAACAAAATACTAGGTCCGAGATCATAACCTATTAGCTCTTTGGAGAGTTGGGCCAACAAGCAATTCTGGCGTTACCTAACATTGGCATGGAGAAAAGAACAGCATGAATACTCTCATTCGTCTATAATTCGCACATATTCTCTGAGTGTGATGGAGCAATAGTTATTTACATTCAAATATAGTATTCAGGATATGAATATAGCTATTTTTCGAACATTTGTGAAAATGTTGAAGAATATAGTGGAGAATCTAACTATTTCGATGCATAAAAAATCGTATCGCTACTTATGTAGATACAGGAAATTTCGGAAAAGGAATACCTAACTTCATTTCGTCGTGATCACCATCTCTCATTATCTAACAATCATTAATCAACGTGTGTATATTATGTAGTATTCAGGTTAGGAGTAGAGATAATTAAGATAAGATTGATAATGCATTTGAAAGTAATGTTATTCTTTCCAAGTTTTGTAGTAATAGGTAGCGATAGATTTTTTTTCTGGCACGAAAATAGTTAGATTTCGCCTAAACTTCAAAATTTAGATAAAAGTTTAAAATATCGTAATACTATTTGGAAATTTGTTACTGAATTTATTAATAAACATAGGCGCTTAGCATGAAACGATTCTGTGTCTTTCCACCAAAGTTTGGAGTGGCAATAGGTCAGCCGATAGATGTTTTTGGTTGGTGGTACGAAATATTTAATTTTCCTAATCAAATCCAAATTTTGCCACAAAGTTTTTCCAAATATCGATATCATATTTGAAATTGTTACTAATTTATTAATAAAATGGCATTAGCATGAAGTCTTTATCTTTCCAAGTTTTGGAGTAATAGGTAAGCGATTAGATTTTTTTCTGGTATGCGAAAATAGTTAGATTTCTCTAAGTCCAAAATTTCGAAAAGTTTCCAAATAAAGTTGTCACTTGGAAGGTTATTAACATTTTTAATAAAAATTCGCGTTAGCATGAAGTATGTATCTTTCCAAGTTTTGTAGTAATAGGTAGCGATAGATTTTTTTCTGGCACGAAAATAGTTAGATTCCCTAACTTCAAAAATTTCGAAAAGTTTCCAAATATATCATTATCATATTTGAAATTGTTACTAATTTTTATTGAATAAAAATGGTCGTTAGGCATTGAATCCGTATCTTTCCAAGTTTGGAGTAAGAGGTAGGCGATAGATTTTTTTTCTGGTACGAAAATAATTAGATTTCTAAGTCCAAAATTTCGAAAAGTTTTCAAATATTGTTATCATATTTGAAATTGTTACTAATTTTTAATAAAATTTGCATTTTTACATAAAAAAGTCTGTATTTTTCCAAGTTTTGGAGTAATAGGGTAGCGATAGATTTTTTCTGGCACGAAAATAGATTTGCCTAACTTCAAAATTTCGAAAAGTTTCCAAATATCGTTATCATATTTGAAATTGTTACTAATTTATTAATAAAATGGCATTAGCATGAAGTCTTTATCTTTCCAAGTTTTGTAGTAATAGGTAGCGATAGATTTTTTTCTGGTTAGATGAAGTCTTATCTTTCCAAGTTTTGGAGTATAGGTAGCGATAGATTTTTTTTTCTGGTACGAAATAGTTAAATTCCCTAAATAGAGTTCGAATAGTTTCTAAATATTGTTATCACATTTTAACCTATTACTATAATTTTAGTAAATAAAATGGGTTAGCCTGAAGCCTGTAGCTTCCTACTGTTGTTAGTAATACGTTAGCGATATATTGTTTTTCTTGGCACGAAAATATGTTAGATTTCCCAAACTTCAAAAAGTTCGATAAAGTTTCAAAATATCTATACTATTTGAAATTGTTACTAATTTATTAATAAAATGGCGTTAGCATGAAGTCTGTATCTCTTTCGCAAGTTTTGGAGTGATTGGTAGCGATAAATTTTTTCTGGTAACGAAATAGTTGAATTTGCCTAATCCAAAATTTCGCAAAAGTTTCCAATATTGTTATCATATTTGAAATTGTTACTAATTTTTTAACAAAATGGCGTTAGCATGAAGTTTGCATCTTCAATTTTTGTCGCAAACGTAGTCGACAGATTTTTTTTCTGGCCGAAAATAGTTAGATTTCCCCAAACTTCAAATTTTCGAAAAGTTTCCAAATATCGTTATCATATTTAAAAGTTGATAAATTTAATTAATAAATGGCGTTAGCATGAAGTCTGTTTCGTTCCAAGTTTTTGGAGTAATAGGTAGGATACGAATTTTTTTTGGCAACGAAAAATAGTTAGACTTCCTACACTTCCAAAATTTTCGAAAATTTTCCATATCGTTATTATTTTGAAAATTGTTACTAATTTAATTAATAAAAGGCGTATATTCAACTTTCCTGTATCTTTCCAGGTTTTGGAGAATAGGTAGCGATAGATTTTTTTTCTGGTAGCGAAAATAGTTCTATTCTCTAACTTCAAAATTTCGAAAGTTTTCCAAAATTTATCTTTATCATATTTAAAATTGTTAAACTAATTTATTAATGTAATGGCGTTAAGTATGAAGTCTGTATCATTTTCAAGATTTGGCGTATAGGTAGCAATGTAGATTTTTGTTTGTCACGAAAATAGTTAGATTTCCCTAACTTCAATTTCGAAAAGTTTCCAAATATCGATATCATATTTGAAATTTGTTACTATTTATTAAATAAAATATCTTTAGCATGAAGTCTGTATCGTTTCAGGTTTTGGAGTAATTGGTAGCGATAGATTTTTTCTGGTACAAAATAGTTAGATTCCCCTAAATCCAAAAAGTTCTTTCATTTGAACAATATTGTTATCAAATATTTGAAAATTGTTACTAATTTATTACAGCAAAATGGCGTTAGCATGAAGTCTGTATTTTTCCAAGTTTTGTAGTAATAGGTAGCGATAGATTTTTATTTTTTTCTGAAACAAAAATAGTTAGATTTCCCTAACTTCAAAATTCGAAAGTTTCCAAATAATCGTATCATTTGAAATTGATACTAATTTATTAATAAAATGGCGTTAGCATTAAGTTTGTATCTTTCCAAGTTTTGGAGTAATAGGTAGCGATAGATTTTTTCTAGGTTACGAAAATAGTTGATTTCCCTGTCCATAATTTCGAAAAGTTTCCACCCCTATTGTTATCATATTTGA